>ARYC01012597.1:0-13041 GCA_000711775.1 Oxytricha trifallax | reverse complement strand
CTTGCTTTTCTATGCTTGCTTTTTCGATGCTTCTTTTTCTATGCTTGCTTTTCTATGCTTGCTTTTTCGATGCTTCTTTTTCTATGCTTGCTTTTCTATGCTTGCTTTTTCAATGCTTCCATTTTCGATGCTTGCATATTCTATGCTTGCTTTTCTATGCTTGCCTATTCTTAGCTTTCTAATTTGTGCATCCTTTTTTAAACTTCCTTTTACGATAAAATTAATTTTTTTTATTGTTTTTAGCGTGTTATTGGGGTTTGTACTCTTTATTTATTTCTTTTAATTATAAATTTCATTAAAACACTATGTTAAATTATAATATAAATTCAATTTAAAAAAACTATTCTTTATTTTTTGAATTTTATTTAAAAAATTTCATAATTTTCTTTCGAATATTTTTTCATAATAAGCTATGAGTTTTACATTATTTGCATCTTTTAGAAAACTATGATAAATTTACATAGAATTAGCTAAAATATATTATTTTTGGTGAATATATTAATCTAATCATTTTTGTTAATGCTTGTTTTAATATTAAAATAAATGTATATTTTTAGGTACTCTACCGCATATATTTATGTATAAACCTGTTTCGAGGTAGAGTACCATAATTATATTAATTAAATAAAATAAATATACTTTAATATTGCATTACTTTAAACAAAGAATGCATTTAATAAAATAGTGGTTTATAATATGATGGGTAAATTTATTATTAAATATAAAAAGATTACAAATCTTTAAATTCTGCTGCAAAATTAAGCAATTAATTCTGAGTTAAAATTAAAAAATATATTTTATAATTATTTAATGCATTCTTTGTTTAAAGTAATGCAATATTAGAGTATATTTATTTTATTTAATAAATATAATTATGGTACTCTACCTCGAAACAGGTTTATACATAAAAATATGCGGTAGAGTACCTAAAAATATATATTTATTTTAATATTAAAATCAAGCATTAACAAAAGTGATTAGATTAATATATTCACCAAAAATAATATATTTTGGCTAATTTCATTTTCCATCATAAATTTATATCATAGAATTAAATTTAATAATAACTGATTTAAGTCTTAATATTTACCTATCTTCATTTTAACAATAATAATTTAAATTATTAATTAATTAAGAAATTGGAAATTAAAATAAAATAACTATATGATGACAATTATTATTAATTGACTTAAATACCATCTTTAATTTTTATAAATGAAAAATAATTTTTAAATTCTATTTCTTGTTTTTATTTAGGAAAAAACATAAAAATTTAATATTTTACATGCATATAAAATTTAAAAATTAAAAAAAACTGATTGTCAATTTAAATGATCCAATCATTATAAAATTATGCCATAAATACTGACTAGGATAACTTGATGAAAAGAAGTAAGATTAAATTTTTATCTTTATTTAAGATTCTTGATCCATAATTAGCCTTATCACTGGAATCTTGTTTTTTTAACTCTGTAGCTTGATAAAAATATTTCTAATTTCACTAAACACATGTCTCTAAATAATTTACATTGAAATCATTTGATAATGAAAGGATTAGAACTAAACCAACTGCTAAAATGAAATTGTTAAAGAATGGTCTAATAGTGTTGAAGTTATGCTATTCAATTTCTCATGTTATTTTTATATATTTCATTAAGTTTAAGAAATTATGGTCAGTAATCGAATGTAGGTTAAAGACATTTTTAAATCTTTATACTTCGAATTTGATATTCAAATTAAAACCTTTATTTTACATGAAAAAGAAGAAAAGAATCGATAATTAATAGTATATAAGAACTATAAGAAACATCGTTAACTACCTGTGTTATTGAAGGTATAAAAAAATAATAAAATCAAATGTAAAGAATGTCTAATGGAGACTTGACAATTCCATATAATAATAATTCAATCGTTTTTAATCAAAATGAAATTTTGTTTATTAAGTTTGTAAATATATATTAATAATGAAAACAAAGTTTAAAAAGGAGACTGTCGTTATTATCGTTTTATAATATTTTTCAAATTAATAAATATTTTATTCATATAAAATTATATTTATGTGAAAAATAAAAAAATAAAATACTTGAACATATATCAATATGTTTATGTCTCACTTTTATCTCTTAAAGTAAAAACCATGAAAAAGCAATTGCTCCAGGCATGCTTCAATAATTCATTCTTGCACGCCTTCCTTTGATAAATCGGGAAAGCATCATTTAATATAGTCTTAGAAAATACCGAGTAGAATTCTCTCAGTGCTACATTTAGGACGATGCGAGCATATTCATTTCTGACCATGATATTCTAGCGTGACAATATCACTGTAATTTTTGTCTTTTAATAGTATATTTCCAAAACATATATATTTTGTTCATTAAAATTCTTTCTCTGCTGAGACAAACAGTGAAATGAATATAAATATCGTGAACATTCCTAAATCATTTCTAGAGTCAATTAATTGCTCAATAGATGATAAAAACATGTTTTGAACCCTAGTTATTTTCTTATATAGCATTATTTTGTTAACAGCTATGATATTAACTAAATCATTTATTAATCTTAAATATTTTGCTTATAAAATTATTGTTATAAAACTATTAAAAATATATTATTAGTATTTAATGATATCAGTTTATAGAATAAATCGTAGCTACAATAAACCTTTACCCCAATTTTTAATTTAGATTTTAGATGTATTGAAACTTAACTACCATTTTTACAATACATTATTTTGAATTTGAAATTAAAATTCATAAATAAATCTGAGTTAGTAATATTGGTAAAATAGAAAACAGATAGGTAAAAAAAAACACATGAAATAAAAAAACTGCCTTTAATTTATAAAATTTAATATTTCTTATTACAAATGGAGGAAAAAATAATATAGATAAAGGACTGGAAAATAAAGAATTAATTGTATTCAATTCTAGACTGATAAAAGAGAAACTAAATTTAATTAGTTATTTGGGTTTCCCAATTAAATTGTGTATTATCTTACAGTGTATTATAGCTAGAAATTATACGTATTAGATTTTATTAGTTGAGTTTATACTTGATCTATTTAATTTAAATCATAAAATTTGCAGGGGTTGGCAAACTTAAAACTCTATACATTAGTGTAAATATGAATTCAGTGAGATATTTTGTTTATAATCAACAAAATTTGACTTTTTATGTTGAAATATTAGATAAATAATTACTTACTTTGATATTTCATCAAATAACTGCGCAAGAAGCTTGGGATATAGACTCTTAGTTAGATTCTTAAATCCATTTTAATTTTAATCTATGAATTTATTAATATGTTACGTTTACTAGTTAAATTAAACAATTTATTTATTTTATAAATGAATGATCGATAATCTTTTAGATATTAGAGTTTATTATTAATTAATTTTATATTCATTCTCATGTAATCTATTTCATCCTACATGGTGTACCAATCATAATCAATTCAATCAATCATCAAACTTATATTTAATTGCAGAAAAATATTTTAAATTCCAGGATTTACTGCTTTAAATTTTCCCATATATATTTTAATATAGATATAATAAAATTTCATTTCATAAATAATAATTTAACTTAGTTGTTAAAATTAATATATAGCTTAATTTTTAGCAAGCTTCGTTGATCCTGCAGTTCAAAATCTTTATCAGTTCATTCATCTCAATCTTCTACTTGTTTATTCTCTGGTTACTATTGACACTTTTAATATCGAGTAATTATTGATTGCTTCTTTGAATACTTTAATTATAATTTACACTTTTCACAATATCTTATTTAAATATATATTTTATTATTAATGTTATCTAAAATAATTCTCATTTAAATAATAAGCTTGATAGCATTACTTAATTTTTCTTTCAATGCTCTTTATATTAATGACACACAGATACACCTCATCCTCCTTTTTCCCAGTTTATCACTCGAATATAACTATGAACGGCCACTAAGCTGTATAAAGCTGATAAACTCTTGTTCAATTGACTGCTTATTCTAATGCCCACCATTTTATCAAACTGCCTGCTAAGCACTTCCTTCTTGTGCTTCAAGATAAGTTGGTCTAGGCGGTATTTGTTGCAACTCACTGAACTGCTGTTGAATCCTGCTGCATTTATAATTAACTTACATTGCAGTAACATCTAAAGTAAATAAATATAAATTTTAATTGTTAATATTAATAGTTTATTGCTTCTAAAAACATATTAATTGTTAATATTAGTAGTTTATTACTTCTAAAAACAAAGATCCAAGTGATTGATTCTTATAGATTGTCCTACCTCTAGCTATCCCCACCTTATCTGGAGATCTAGTTATCAGCTTCTAGCTTTAATTGCTTTTAGCAAGCCTCTCGACTTCTAACTGTTTCCCTATATCGATTTTCTTTAAACAATGAGATGAACTCAATTGATGTATTTGAGATACTTCTCTCCTTAAATCAGTCATATTCAATAAATCCATTATAATTAAGAGAATGAATGAAATGATATAAATTAAGATATTGAGTAAGATTAATTGTTTTGATCTTAGTAGCTTAAGTAGTCAAAAGAAGCTTATTAATTCAGTGTTTATCATCTGCTACAAGTGAGCTTATCAGTCAAATTCATTCAAAATGCTAGAGTTGTCAGGCTGTTTCAAATTTCCAGAAAAATACTTCTAAAAATAATGCAAAATATTTCATAAGATAAGTGGAAATATATTAGTTTGATAAATATTTTAATTTTAAATTAAATTCAAAGGAACGTAGTGTTTCACTTAGAGCAAGAAAAGGACAAGAGAATGAATGCCATTAAGGTCCTAAATCATTTGTGAATAATCTTAACACATTATATCAAGAAAATTATCAACCCTAATACTTCATTAAATATTTAGATTAGCATTATACAATTAATAAAAATAGAATTAATTTTTCAATAAATTTATAGTAATTATAATCAGATAAAGCAAGAAATTTATATTGAGCATTATTCCTAATATATAGTGTGAATAAATTAGAAAGAAAATGGAATAGAATGAGGGATGATGCTGTTTATTATTATTGTACTAATTATACTCATATATAAAAACTTTATCTGATGCATTTCTTGCTTTAATCAATATATTTTCTTAAATTGGTCCCTTTTATTTGAAGTTAGCATTAATTAATTTATAATCATCCAATATTGTGGAAAAGATTGAATTTGAATATGTATCGTTCATGTTCTATAATAGGATTAAATGCCTTTTTCAGCGTCAAATTGAATACAGCTAAACACGCCATTGGTAGCAGTGTACTTGTTGTCAATGACCTTTACTTTAATTTGTTTACAGACAAACAACTACTATATATATATTACTTAATTATGCAGTTAAATGATATATTATTTAATATTATATTTACTATAAATTTAAAATGTAGAATTTATAATAGCTGGTAATGATAAAGAAGAGGATTGGTTTAATTAAGCAGTCTACTAAATATAGTTAGACCTTGGGTTATAATAATTTCGAAATTACATTAAAATTCTTGGAATTTAATCTATAATTACAATCAAAAAAGCTATTATCTGGTAGATTATGGTTAGAAGTTTAGTTATTATAGTTGATTAAAGATAATGTATAAAAAATTTGCTATAATGTTACTTATTTAAAAGTGAAGCATTTTTTGTTACTACAGTAATTATTGTTAAAAATAGGAATCATAGTAATACAAATAACTCCCATAATATTTCCAAGGATCATCCTGTTTATTAAAATATTACAACAATTTGATTGATAATAGATTATTCTTTTTTAATAAAGCGATTTAAACTACTTTAAGCAGATTTTATACTTAATTAAATTGTACTTAGATATCATAGATCAATAATTACTCCTTATTTTTCTAAATTTCGTTAATAAACTTTATTCTATTAATAAAGTTGTCATATATAAAAAGTGGAGAGCACCTATCTTTTACTAACAACTTCTAAAATAAATATGATTTAGTTATAATATTTAAAAATAGTTCCTTTGTAATATTTTAAAGTTTATTTGAAGCTTTTTTTTATTTATGTATATCATTTTTTCAAAGCTAAGAGAATTGATGTTTCTTTATTATTAACAAAGAAATTTTTATTTGAGTTTATTTCATAATGTCTCCGAGATAAATCAACTTGAAAAAGGTATATTAAAAGTTTAAATTTTTAACTTATTTCAAGGACTTTGTATAGTAATAACTTGTTGTTACAACTTGTAGCAACCTCTATAATATCCTTATTTTTATTTTATCACTTTTTCTTATTAATTTTTAATTTATCAGTAAATTTAAAAGTAAAAATTAGTCACGTTGGCAAGCTAATATAAGTCATTTTTCCCCAGTCTTAAATAAAGCAAATAATTTTATTGCACTATATTTTTAAACAAATTTATTCAACAAATTATGAATTAATTGCCTTATTCTGAATATTGATTTAATAAAAGTTGTCAATTACCATCAAATTATTATTCAAATTCTTTTTAAAATTGTAGTTAATGGCTTTCTAATTAATCACTATAGTCCCTCACGATTAAAGGCTTCTTTTTATAATTATAAAAAAACTTAAATATCTCACAGTTAATCAGAATCAAGAGTAAAGGCTAGAACCTCTATAAATAAATTATTTATTTGAGTTGATTACTTTAAATTAAGGATATATAAATAGAAGATAAACATAGTCATAAAATTAAATTATAAAGTAATATTTGAAATGCTTTTTTAATTTATCTGCATCATCTATACTTTAGAAGTATTTCGAATTAATTATTTTCGTCATTTTTAAATTTTCATTTCCAACTAAATAATGTAATCGAGACATTTTTAATATTTTGCACTATTTGGTTTATTTTAAAATTACATATTTAATTATATCAAGTCAAAAATAATAGAGCGGTAATTACATGATTGAAAATGTTTATACTGTTTTCCACTTTTTACGAATAAAGCATTGCCATTAATTTCTGCTATCTAGCTTCTTTTATTTTATTTCTTGCATAATTGAATTAATAATAATAATAATAATAAAAGATTGATTATTTGGTTCATTTTTATTGGACTAATACATTTCATAGGGATTCTTTCTTGATGTTACTGATAATGCACCATAATTAGAGTATTTTTCTAGAATTTGCAGATGTTATATTTTAAGATAGCTATCATAGTCAATTTTGGAGTATAATTTTTAGCAACAATCCTGCTTTAAAAACTATTACTTCATGTATATTTTTATTTTTAATTATTATTCAAAGTTTCTATGGCTTTACTATAATTAAATTTGAATTAAATATCAACTTCTATATATATATATTAAACTATTGAATTAATTCAAACTTAAGTTCGGTTAATAATTACTATTAACTTTCATCAGATTTAAATGCCGATTCTCTCGTTTCATTATGAGAAATATACAAATGTTATTAGAGTTATTAAAATATTCATATTCCCAATGCTTCTAAAATTTCAGAGTTATTTTACTAATTAACTAGTTAATTCAGATTTGTTTAAATAATAATTAATGAATTAAGAAAGTTTATTTATTTTTTTAATTTCTAAATTTCATATTTAAGTATATAATCTTTTATTGATTATGTTATTAAAATACATCTGTTGGTTTATTTTATAAATTAATTTATAAAATAATCCATTATAAAAAAAGACTTTAATTGAAGATGTTTTCTTAAATAAATAGAAATAATTTTGAGGATCAAAATTTACTTAGCATCTTTATTTTGAGACACTTATAATATAAAGAAATCTTAATAACAATAAAATAAGTCAAATGGTATATCAAGGAAAATCTCTTTAGTGATTATTTCATCAAAAATCGTATGTTTTGTTTCTTCTTCTTCTACTTCTTCCAAAATATATCTGTTGTCTTTTTAATTCTTTTTTGTTTCTTTCTAATCTCTAATGTATTCCCTTATTTGCGACTTTGGAGTTATTATCACAACCTAGTTAATGTAAATATATCTACTAATCTTACTGTAAGTAGTGAGTAGAATTTTAAGGATCTAATTACTTAATCCTGTTACCAGATATTATGCCGTGTTTCACTAGAAATTTAAATTAATATTATGACTTTATTCTTAAATTATTAAATTATGTCAACCTAAAACATGAAATGTTTCTACTTTTGTGGATTTTAGTAGAATCAAGCGAAAATTATTCTAAAATATCAATGTGTATACTATTACCAAAATACAATTGAATTGGGAAATTATGAAATAAAAATACAACGGTAATTAAATATATTCTTAACTTCCACTGATTTAGTACACTTATAAAAAAAATGCTAATTTCACTTGCAAAAACATTAGACTCCATTCATTGATTACAACTGCCAGTTTATTAGTCTATTGGTCTATTATATTATATTAATTAATTTTAATATTAAAAGTTTTTATTAATTAATTAAATATATAAATATAATCATATAAATAAATGTCTTAAAGGTTGATTCTTATACGCCTTAAATGTAATCTTTATCACTATCTTAATTTAAATTATAGCAATGAAGAAAAACAATTTCAAAACCGAGTTAGTTTTCTAAATCAAAGCCCTTGATTACTCATAAATAAGCTGGTAATCTCTAGAAGCAGATCTTATAATGACTTTGGGAATTGTATAGCACATTTAAGTCTATTCTACTCAGTAACCAGTCCACTCCTTTTTCATGATGGTTAATACAGAGCACAGAAAGGGAGGCATTCATAAGAATTACTTTACCGGCAATAACAATTCTGGGTTCAAGAAACTGTAACACTACGGTATTGCGGCAACAAAAGTCTTCGGATCTTCGGAGAATCGGCTCTTTCAGAATCATCCATAACTTGCTCTACTCTATGGCTAAAGAGAACAATTCAACTAACTATCATGTTGTTTTAGGCAAATTAATCTTATCTTGAATCAGTAAATGATAAGGAAGTGGATAGAAAAGATTTGCTCCTAAAGAATTTTATAGCAGATTTTTTCAGTGGACAATTCAGGAGGGTGGAATAGTTTTACAACGAACATAGAATGTCAATTGAAGATTTGATGATAATTAGAATCATTGAGACCAAACTGAAGTAGTAAGCCCGACTCATTAAAGATGCTGGTCTCCTCCAACTAGAGTGCGTCTCCCTTATCAGATCTTTATAAGAATACTTACTAAGAAAGCCAAAGGAAAGTATCAATGAACCAACGCTTAACTCTCAATATTTAATTAATGAGGGATATGGGGATGTGATAGAAGCTCTGTATTAAATTCTTCTGAAAAGAAATAATTAAAAGATGAACAGCATATGGATAGTTGGACCCACGAATACTGGTAAGACAACCATTACCGAGATGCTTCGACAGATCTTTATTTGTGACATTTTGGAGGATGGGGTATTCCACTTATTCGTGAAAGCAGCTAGTAAAGACATGGCTCCACAGATACTACTTATGAATGAGATGAATCACCAACACTACTTTGGAAACAAGAAGAATCTAGCAAGAATGAAGAAAATAATGGAGGACAATGGCTACGCGATAGATGTGAAATATGGGAGCACACAGATGGCGTTTAAAAACACATGCTTGTTAATCAAGACGAACGACGAACCTTTTGAAGCGATGGGGAAGCTAGACAAAGACGCTTTCATGGATAGAGTAACTATTTGCAAAATGCATATTCAATCAAGAACATGATAGCAAATATTTCCATTCTCGACCTCGCAACTAGATCGCTATCATTACAACAGGTATCACGAAGAAAGAATGGCAGAAATGACAGCTCCAATGAACGATAGCTTAGAAAGAGATGCAGAAGAAGACACAAAGAGCAAAAGGACCGACTCCAGAGCATCAGAGATGTCAATAGACTTAGACTAATTTTATATTAAATTATGTATTTGATATATGTATTAAACTCTGCCCTATCTTTTTATTCTCTGGTCTATTAGTCTAATTTGATAATCCGAGTAGACTGCTTGCTGTAATTATAGAGTAGAGTCTAGTCGTCTAAGAGTCTAATGTTTAATAGATTTATTGAATTAATAAAAACTATTTATATTAAAATTAATTACCAATATACTAATAGACTGGCAGTTGTAATCAATGAATGGAGTCCAATGTTTTTGCAAATCATATTAGCATTATAAGTGTACGAAATCAGTGGCAGTTAAGATTATATATATACCTTTGTATTTTTATTTTCATAATTTCCCAATTCAATTGTATTTTAGTAATAGTGATATTTGCTTGTCTGTGGATATCTACTCCTTTTAAAGTGGTAAATAGGTTGTTTTGAGTATTTTATTTACTTTGCAAGTTAATGAGTAAGTTTTGAACCAAATTATTCCCATAAATTTATGTCTAATAGCTATAATGTCTGCTCTTATGAATTGCTCCAATATAAATTGTCGACTTTAATAAAGGGTAATATTTAGAATATTGTAATCGCAAATTTATTCAAACATAATTACTGCTAAATTAATTTATTAGAGATCAATTTTTTATATTAATGGAATCTTTATTCTATTTTTTTATTGCATAGTAGTGTCTTGGTTTATAATTAATTGCGATCACTTTTTTTTTTATTAAAACTAGAAATTTGCTGAGTCTGACTTTATTATGTTTTATCTTTTCAGTAATTTACTTTTTCTTTATTGAGGCAAGAGTAAAGTTATTTAATCTACTGCCATTTTTAAAAATAAATTATGGAAATCATCTTCCATAGAGTTTCTTGAATGACATGCGGATTACAATATGGTTAATTTTTTAAAGTTAGTTTTGCCTCAAATAGTGATCTTTTTATTCCTCAGTTAATATAATGATAAAAAGTTCAATGAAATAATTTATGCGAGAGTTTCTTATTAGTTACGTTCAATTTAGATTGCAGTCAACCTTCATCTATTCATCCTGAAATTTTTCTTAGTTATTAATATTAAATCATTGGTTTTTTAAAATATTCTTCCTAGAAGCTTAAATGTATATATATTTACCAAATATGCAATTCAAATCATATTATACGAACATTCTAGTGAGTTCTTTCAAGGTCCTTCCTACATCAAGTTATCACTTTTATATCAAATATTTTATTGAAAAGTTAAATGAGATTCAACTATAGAAATATTAATTAATAGTTTAGGATTTTATTCCATTCTTCTAAATGCAGTGTTAATTTTCCATATTTCAATAATAAATTTGAGATTTATATGTAGTATATTTATTAAACACTTGTTCTGTAACTAAACTCAAATATAAATTTTTAAACTTAAACTAATTTACTCGTTTTACTTTTTTTGTACTCTTAAATTTAAGACTAATCTATATAAAATACTATAATATTTTTATATTCAATTTAATAGTTATTAACATTATATGTTATAGTTTTTAACATTTTATATAAATAATTTAAAAATTCTATTGCTGAATATATCAATGCTTCTTAATATCATCGGAGAGGTAGAAATTATTCAATAACTAATATTAAATATCTTGATAAAAAAAGTAATTAAAATCTTCAGAATATATTTATAAATATAAATAATGAGAACACAATTCTCTCTCTAAATTAATTTCTATATTTTATAATTTATATTTTTATATTTTTGTAAGTTATTTTATTGTTAGATCAATTGAGATCTTTCAAAGTAGTAGCTAATTTTGATATTTGACTATCTTTGCGCAATAATCTAAGTAATATGTGCTTCTAAGCTCACACGATTCACTTCTGCATTACTCAGTCAGGACTTTACTAATAATCATTAAATCGATAGTATTGCAGAGATAATAAAGTAATTAGATTTGCTAAAAGAGCTCATTTATGATGCTTTCGAAGGTAGAGGAAAGCTTTTATTCAATTACTAGAGTAGCAGTTAAGAGCGAATACTTTTTTATAAATATGCATATTATAATATAATATAATTTCTAATTAAGTTGAACTATGATTCCCTTTATTGTCATTAAGTGGCATTTGTGTATTTAAGCTATTATTTTCATCATCAAATTATATTCAACTTTTTTCTTCGTATACTATTGTATTAATTCATAATTTACAATTTATCATAATTAAGCAGATTTTATGGTTTAGATTTACAATAGAAATTCTTTTTTTTAAATCTTAGAACTAATCTAAAGAAAATGTGATTTAGCAGATAAAATCAGTACAACTTGAATTAGAGTATATAAAGAAAGGACAATGGAGATTCTGAGACAGTCAGGATCTTATATTACGATGCATAAATTTTTATTCCTCATCCATCCTTTGCCATTTATCCAACCATCTTTTCAATTTCTTTATCTAGGGATGGTACATAAGAGATATTCTTAAAGCCAAATGCATTGCCTAACTTGTTTTAGTACGGAGTTTATCTCTAGTAGCAGTTTCTTAATGATAGGGAAGTGATTTGAGCGATTTCCAATAAAAGTATTCCTTATATTGCTCATAATTAGGCCATTACTAATCAAGCTGCAATGGTTTACTGAAGTTTCAGTCCTTAGCAGTAATTTACTTTGTTGGTTTCTCTACACTCCTATTATTCAGTATTCTTATAGAAATAGCAATTATTCAGATACTAAGATTATGGAAGTTAGAGGTACATTTAGTGTAGCTCCAAATTCCAAATTAATTTAAATTTTACATCCTCAATAACTGCACTTGTTCAACTGCATTATGACAAGAAAGGTTGCAGCTGAAGTGATACTTATTCGTTATAAAAATAGGATGCTTTAAATATACTAGAATCAAAATTAAGGTATTACAATAATCTTGAAGATGTGGGAAAATTATCAGAAATATTAGCATTATAAATGGATCCTTTTTTAAAGCAATCAATTTTATAATGGCATTTTTAAAATTTATTATTATAATTATTACTTAAATTATCTTTCTCATATATACTGGTTCGTGGTTGTATATTTACAATAAATTAATCTTTTGGTGTTATTGAATTAATTAGTAAGTATTATTATAATATAAATATGGCTTGTTATAAAAGACTATTTTAAATTATAATTTTATTTCTATTAATATAGATATATAATTAGATCAGATGTATCAGATTAGATTGCTT
>ARYC01012594.1:0-11551 GCA_000711775.1 Oxytricha trifallax | reverse complement strand
ATTAGTTTATCATTATATCGTAATAATACTATTATTTTCCTTACATCAGTTCTACATCATTAAAAGTAAATACTTCATTTTAAGTATTACTATGATTTTATTCTGCTTTGCTTTATTTTCATAAAACTCATGTTATTTTTCTTTAAATTTTTTATTAATTTGATTAATTTTTTTTAAATCCTTCTAAATTCATTTTAATTCTATTAATTATTTAATCAATATCTTTAACAACTGTCATTTGATAGAATTTTTGAAGTAAATTTAAAATTTATCAAGAATAGCAGTAAGTTTAATCTACTTTTCCATTCCAGATTAATTTTCTTTTGCGATAATTATTTTCTAGTATTATCTCTTAGTTGATTTTTTTATTCATTTTAAAAGCGGGATTTTTTTGTAAAAAATAATAAATTGTTTTAAGATTTGTTTAAACCATAAATAAAATGCATAAAAAATATTATTGTCAATTGTGCTTTTATAAATTAATAATAATAAATTATCAATATCATTTTATCTATATAATTTAAGTTTCTATAATATATCACTACAAAAGGAAGGAGAAATTTATTTCTTTTCTTAAACATTTGAATATTAATTTTAAGAACTATACGCATTCAAATATGAATTTATTGCTTCATTTCTTCTGTGAATGCTAATAGTTAATATTATTTTAGTTCTAGCTTTTTATTTTGTTAACTTTTCCAAAGCGTGGTTTGATTATAACCAAAAAAAGATAAATGCTATTTATATTCTACCTATAAAATCTTCAATAATTAAATTAAAATATAAAAATTAATTATATTTAAGCAAAAGTTTTGTTTTTTTAAGGAGCGTATTAAACTTTTTATCAACCAAATTAGATCTTTAAACAAATTTTTTATTTTTCAATTTTAATAAATAAGTAGATTTACTTAAATTTGTAAAATTAATATCTGGTTATATTTAAGTAATATATTTATTTCTTTGACTTATTACCCATTCTTTAGAGTTGCATTAATAAAAATCATTAGTTTACATCACTTTAGTCTTGAGTCAGGATCATAATCATTACATATAAAACCACTATATTGTTTACAATCTTAACAAAATATATAACTTATTGAACAGTTTACACGTTCTTCCTTTATAAATCCAAGTATATTACAGAATTTAACAATTTTAGAACCAGGTTTATGACAAGTATGATGATTATTAGAATTATCTGCTATATCACAAATTGAACAATATCTTTTTTTATCAACATTAACAGTTGAAATTAAACATTCTCCACACATCTTATAACTTGAAGATTTATCTAGTTTTACAATTTACCTGCATTTGGAAAAGTAATCAAATTATTGTCACGTACATCCAAAAACTGAACTAATTAAATATTTGTTTTTAATTCTATGATTGATTCTTTATAGTCAATATAATTAATCATTAATTTAGGTGCTATTAAATAGTTTATTCTTATTGGTTGATTAATGATGCTAAGGACTAATTGTTTTAATTCTTTAATAGATGTTTGATGAAATGCTAAGCAAGCATCTTTAATTTATTTTAGCTTACATTCTTTCTATCATGTGATTCTATTTTTCTGAATTGTTCTTAGATATCTTCATTTATAACACCGAAATCTTATCTTATACCGGGAAATTGACATCTAAATATAACCCTTAATTATCTAAATATTCTTCATTATACATACAATAAACAAAGTTATTATCTTCAATTGAATTAGTATGATATGATTATATATCTGTCTTATAATAACGACTTGAACACCGATATAAATTATCAGGATTTCTGTTATATTATTATAATCAAAGATCATTTGTATATCTACCATTACCTGAAGATGGAATGACGCATTTGTGAGTTCCTTATTATGTATTATTGATTGGTAAATATTAACCCCAAAAAATATAAAAATAAATTTAGTAAATCTGTTTTAAAAACTCTTGTAGAATTAAAGTTAAACCCGTTGATCTATTCATTTCCTAAAGAACAAGTCATATTACAGTTGTTTTGATTTATATCAACTCCATAAGTAGCTGTAGAATTATTAATATTTACAATTTGTGATATTTTAACTTATCCTTAATTTGATAATGTTGAGGAATCGATATATAATGCATTTAAATAAGAAGCTGCTGAAGTACTGACTATAGATCTTCTTTATAATCTTGAATTAGTTGAATTAAATCTAGCAATACCAGTAATATAAGCAGCCGTTAATTATCAAGTGTTAAACATAACAGCACAATTATATCGCACTTAAAATATTGGACTATGTGTATAAAAAAAAGACAGTAAATTAGAGCTAGATGCTGCACCTGTGATTATTATGATATATGTTCCGTTTAAAATGTTAATTTTGTTAATAAAATGCGAACTAACCATAATTAACAGCATTATTTGTACTTGTTCCATCAGTGACAGTTGTAATATTTAAGAGTTCAGTTCTATTAGCTGTAAAAGATGAACTTGTAATAAGAGCGTTCTTTATCTTTGCAACGACTCCTACTTAAGTGTTGACCTAGATCTAGGTAATATTTGGTAGATCATTACTTGAAAATGTAGAAGCAGAGGTGATTATAAATTTAAAACTCATGAAGAATATTTTCCTGTTTAAGCCTATAATGTATTTATTGTTTTAGTATCTACATAGCTTTTAGCGGCTGGGTATTAAGCAATTATTCATTTGATTAAATTTTGACTTAAAAGTGATATACATATCTTAATCACCAGCACTAGAATAAGCACCATATAAGTATGGATTAGCAGAAATTCCATCTCTTATATAATTAATTGACGGCTATATTTTTTGCCTATTTTCTAATACTCCTTCATTTGGAATATATTATGGCGTTGAAGTCACATCAAGCTCGCTAGGTGAAGCATCAGCTCCACAAACTCTAACTAAATTTAATGTAAATCTACAAATTTTATTAATTTCAACTTCAGTCAATGGCGTTCAGCTAGATTTAAATCCTCGCAAAAAAGTAACTCTGAAGTCTGGCACAATTGAAGAGTTCAGCAATTCTAATTATTCAGGATAGTTAGCTGATTAAAAAGATGAACTATTCTATTAAAGCCAAAGCGATTGGCAAATTTTTAATAATTACAAACACAGGGGGCTAAATGAATAAATTATGGCTTATTCTCATACTTTTAGCTTTTATGTTATAAACCATAAATTTAATATAATATTATTAATTATTTCAACTATCGGGGTTTTATAAAAAGTGTCTACATTTGAGAAAATATACAAGTTAAGTTTTATAATTATATTAATACTTTAAAAAGTGATGATTATTATATTATTTTTGTTTGAATATAGAATAGCTTTGTATATAATTTATTCTAAAAATTATAATCATCATTGAATTTTAGTATTAAATATTTGCTGAGTACCAAGCAATGATAGATCCAACTGTGAATGAGATTCCGGAGTCAACAAGGTTGTCGGCATATTGAATGTTAAATGCATAATTTTCTAGTATAGTGGAAGCTAAATTTATTACTTTAATAAAAGTTTAATGAAACGTTCCTATCAGCAAAATTTCCATTGGATATGGCATTTAATGTCGATGATGTATTCATTTTTACGAAACATTATCATCGACATATTTTATACTAGTGAATTAATTAGTTTTATCAATTATTATGGTGGCTAAGTGTCCTGTTATTTTTTAAACTGAATTGAATAAGCAATTATGTTTCAATCATCGTTGCCATAGCGGTTAAATATAATGAGAGTTTTGGGTTAAATAACGGCTAATTTCCTTTGATAAATAAAGGAATATTGGGAGAATTATAATGAAAATTTTACTTTATCCATAACTAAATCGAAATGACCTTCTGATAAATTTAAAACTAAAGTACAAACCGAAATATTTACATTTGCCTATACATTTTTAGTAATATCATAAGTCCAGTTACAACTAATAAATCCGTGTTTTTTGAAGGAGTAGATAATAATGTTTTTTATCCATTAAAAGAAAATGATGATAAATTTTACTGAATTTATAATATATCACTCGCTAGAATTCCATTATTTATCTGTCTGTCCTTTTGGGCAATATATTTTAAAAATACTAAAAATATTGCTAGTTATATCAATAAAATTATCAACAGGATATAGTAATTTTGATTTTAATATTGAGTTGTAGATTTATGTATATTCTATCGTAGAAATATGATTGTCTGTGTTTATTTTCGATTGTTATAAAATTGATTAATCTTATGGATCGATATGAGTTGTTAATTCTCCAGCTAACTACATATTTTCAGAAGCTACATAACTAGCAATCACAGCTGAATCAAATGATGCCTAATATGAAATATTTAATAAAGATCTTCCATTATAATTGAATAAGAAATTGGTGGTTTAATTGATCTAATCCTTTTCATCTGTATAAGTATTTGCTAAAGAAAGTGTTGCAGAATCATGATCATCAAAATTTGTCTTATTTTTTACTAAATACTTTATTATCTGTTTACGTGTTGCACTTTTAAAATGCTCTAGATGATTGCATTTGATCTGTCATTAATCTCATAACTATTCATCTTTCTGTCATTACATTTCTTAATCAATATTATTCATTTAGTAATCTCATAAACTATTTTCTGCTCTTATTCTTGATTAGTATTTATATTTAATATTTGTTTATAATAAGATATTACAGTTTGTTCTTATATCTAGGCTACTTTTTATACAGAGGAATTAATACAAGTCAAGATAGCTCCTTATTAATAAAAGCTTTACTATTTCCATCTGCGTCATTGCAATACAATTATTTAGTTGAGTTGGTTAAATTTAAAGTAATTTATAAAGTTAAGTCCACATTTATTACGTTTAATGGTTCTAATTATCCAGATTATCTCTAACCCACAAATGTATCAATAGCGTATTACACACTATCTGATTCTGTATTTGTCTATGGATATTTTAAAATAGTAAAACGATGGTTGTATATATCCAGTATGAAACCATAAATTAGGAATTTATTTTAACTTTTTGAAGTATAATCTATTCATTTTGGTCATATAAGCATACTTCAACTTATGGTGATTTATATGCTTAATTAAAATTAGCTTTAAGAAATAAAATGTAAGCAGAAGCTTTTGCTGACAAAATCTCGCTGAATGTTCATAAACATGACAACTTTATCACAACTACTGATAAATATGTCACGAAGTACATTAATATCTTTTAAATAATGAAATTAAAGTAAATAGAAAATTTTTTATTCTATTTTGTAGGCTGGTACCTTTTAAAAAGCATATTTAACATTAAGCTTTATGCTAATATACAAATAACCAATTAAAATCATTTTTAAAAGGCGATCAGGATCAAGAATCTTTTTCTTCAGCACTTGACACATCTGTTGATCAATTATATTCCATTAGAAAATAATAAGCAAATATTTGATATACTTTATAAAAAAAATGAAAATTAAGTAAATTCATTTCAAAGGTTGATTTTATAATGTCTCCCATGTAATATTATTGCGATGATAAGGTTGTATTAGCAAGTTAAATTGATTTAAATTTTTATTTGAATTTTAGTAAGAGAATGAAAACATTATAGTTGCCACTCTTTAAGATTAAACACCAGTAACATCTACTAATTTCAGATTTAATGTGTAAATATTTGCCCTTATTTAATTTTCCAATCGTACAAGTCTTTTCCCAAAAGTTATAAAAAATTGATTGATTTTAGAGAAGGTTTTGAAAATTAAATCTATAACTGGTATCTTTTGTTTTACCATTTATATTACATCTTCATTACAACACTATATCATAAAATTCTATGGACGTGAATTGTACAATAGTTATTAAAAAGATTAAAAATTTGCCTTTTTATTGAACACGATTTCCTTACAGAAGATCTTATTGGGTCTTTACTTATTAAAATCGCAATAATTTCTGTTAAAAATGAGTTTGAAACCGACCTCACTTGAAAATCGTTTACTTTTTAACAACGATCTGTACAGTTGTGCTTGCAGAATTTTAAAGGTTGTGTTGTTATGTTTTTATTGAAAATGTTGAAAACTTACAATTAAAAAGATTGGTATACAAATGATTAATTGTTCAAAATATTCTTGCATAGAATTGTTTCAGAATTTATATCGCAAATTTGATTAATTTTATTACAATTATAGTGGCAGTTAAGTTTATTTTGATTACTATAATTTTATTTAAAAAATCTGGGTTTAGGTTCGTTGTTGTATTTTTGTTTTGTTGTGTGTTGTTGTTGTTGTTGTTGTTGTTGTTTGTTGTTGTTGTTGTTGTTGTTGTTGTTGTTGTGTTGTTGTTGTGTTGTTGTTTTGTTGTTGTTGTTTTGTTGTTGTTGTTTTTGTTATAGTTATTGTTGAATTATAATTCAATAGTTAGTTTAAAGTGATTATTATTGTGTTAGGTAAAAGTCGGAAAAACTTATGTCTAAAATTCATATTTTTTATTAACTTAAGTCATTTTTAATATATTAAATTGATTTAATACAAATTATTTTCAATTTAATATTGAATATTATAATAATATTAATAAGATCACATGTGTTCTCTGGGGACCCCCGATCTTAAATATATGGTAATATATAAGGATAAAGCCCTTTTAAAGTTGAGAGTGCCCTTTGTTTTTTAGCACTATTTGTTCTTACCGCTCTGATATCGCTTTCACTTTCTCTTCTTCTTGATGATGATTATGGTCTTCTTTGACTTAATATTTCTAATGATTATGATTATACTAGCAAACTTTTTGTATGTTACACTAGTGTTTTCATGGTTTATGAAATTTCTCAAAGTGCCTTCGAATTCTTTAACCTATTTAGTATTCAGCACATGTCTCATAGTAGTGCTACGAATATTCTTTAGGTTTTTCTAGTTGCCTTCTTTTGAATTCTCTGAGTTTGATCCTTGGTTAGGGTTTGTTATTAATTATTTTAATTCCCAAACATTAATAAGATTCTTTTCTTAATTTCCATTCTTTTGTGGATCTGATCAGGTTGTCGATTTCTCTATATTTTCTGTTGAAGATTTGTTTTCTCCTGATGGTTAATACCAACCATTAAGCAATTCAAATTCATCTCTTGTTAAGTCATTGATGAGTTCATTCTGTGATGGAGTGGATGTGTGCTTGTTTTATACAATGTATCGATCATCTTTGATACTTATCGTATGTTGGGGTCTATGGCGTGTACCTTTGTGGTTTGGTCAAAAGTGTATTTACTCATTGCTAGGTGGTCCGTTTTTCCCCTATTTAGTTCTGAGAGTGCTTGTACCCTATTTTGTTCAGTTTTCTCTTATTTAGAAGTGAAAAAAGTTGAGAAAACTGAACCTTGTAATATGGGGTTTTATTGGTCGGGTCTCTGAGTTTTGTGAGTATCAACTAACTGTGTGATACTAACGCCTGGGTTAAAGATGTCTTTCCATAAAGTGTTTTATGGTTTGGATTATATAGACTTGCCCATTATGTCATATGAAGGCCATATTGTATTTGTGCTATTGAATAATATTGTTTTTTAGGGTCTTAAGTGTGTTGGTGTTTTATTGAGATAAAAGACTTGAGATTCAGGTTACTAATTTTAGGTCTCTGGTTATTAAATAGTAAGTTTTCCTTCATTTTTCTATTAGCTATACCTTTGATTGTAAGCTTTGTTGAAGAGACTCTGTTATTTCGATTGGTCTCAAACAAGCTTTTAAAACCTAATTATTTTGGTTAGTAAAGTGGAAGAGTGTTTCTGTGGGTCTCTTGTTTGTTTCTTTTGGACTTCCTTTTGTTTATTTTCTTCTCGATTGTTTCTATAAATCTCTTTGAGAAGTAGTCAGTCATATTGGGTTCATCTAATGAACACGTTAGTAGGTTAGCCTCTTGTTGATTGAGGTCAATGTTTAGGAGTCCCATGTATGTGAAATCAGCTTATTTCTACTGTTGGTCTTCATTGAAGTATGAAAGTAGTTGCCCCTCGTCTTCATATAGACTTTTTCCTTCTGTCATGGTAGAGTGGGGGAAGTAGGTGTTTTAAATTTCCCTGTTGGAGTCGAATATCATTGCTGATTTATCGTTACGACCTCAGAGCAAGTTTTTTGCAATTTATTATAATTAAAACTATATTGTTTTATAATATTAAATGATTTCGAAAAAAACTTAGAAGAATATCAGTTCAATCTCATATTGTTGAAGATTAAATAGAATAAAGAGCGATAAAAATACGTCCTCAAATGAAAGAAATGGATGATTTTACTAAACTAAACAAAGATATGAATTATGCGATATTAGAAAAATTCTTAGAAAGGAAATGCAAAAAGTTAATACAATTAGCATATAACTTATAGCTCAAATATGGCATCGAACTTGTTAAATTTTATTATAAAATTGAGGCATGGCTAATAAGGGATTTGCTATATTAAAAAAAGAGGAAAAGACTCTAAGTAAATAAAGGTCCGATTTCTATGATTTAGAAGAAGAATAAATTTACTACTTTCCAGAGTTTCGCAATTAAAATATGAAAATTTGTAAGAAAGCGGAGAACTGCTCGAAGGTACCCGATTAAAATAACATGCTACTGGAAAAACAGAGGAACAATTAGATGATTTAGAAAGATAAGAATTTTGAAAATTTATTAAAAGTTATCTCAAAATTAAAATCATTTACTTTTGCAGTATATAAAAAGAGTTAAGTGATAGAGAAGAAAATATTAAGCTTCAAGAGAAATATTTTAGCTGAAGAGAATTTAAAAATTAAAGCAAAACAAAGTAGGTAAAGAAAATAATTTAAAAATAATAATTAGATTATCTAATGGCTGAATAATAGTTGCTAAGCATCAGAAGGGTTTACATAAAAGAATTGGAATAAGCTTAGATATTGTAATAAGTCATTAAAGTATCATAATTAGCTTATAAAATAGTTGATTAAATTGAAAATATCATAGCAACAGAAAACGCAAAAAGATTTGGACAACCTATAGATCCATTTGAAAGCCAAAAAACAAATAAAACATTAATGGGAAACTTTTCTGAAAAATAGTATTCAAGATTTAATTGAAAATAAAAATAAAATATCATAATTATCAGTTTAAAAAATAGAAATTAATTCGAAAAAAGTAGAAAAATAATTATATAAAGAATAAAAAAAAACTAATATCAATAAATAAATTCAGTAAAATATTTTATTTAATTCATTATAAAAACATTTTTGGGAGACTTCCAAGATAGACCAAAAATATATTAAAATAAATTAGATTATAGAAATGCCTATAAATAATTTTATTAAATTGAAAAATCAAAACAACCAAAGGAATAAAAATAAAATTTATTTACTTAATTATATTATAAAATGCATAAAAAATAGAAAAAACTGGTATTTTTTAACTATGTGGAAACTTCATTATATTTTTAGCTGGCAAGTATTTAATTTTTGTAATTAATATATAATGTAAAGTTGTTTTAATTAAATAATAATAAATAACTTTTTTAATTAATATAAGAATGGAAGAAGGTGGAGCTAAAGCTTTATGTTACCTTGTTTTATAAGGGTTTTTATTTGGTACCCTCATGCTTTTATATTGCTAAAACAAATTCTGCTGAAAAAAGTAATTACATATTTAGATACTTTGGATCTTTATTAAAATTTATGGTGATATAGTGGTTTAAATAAAGGTCAAGGACTTTCTTTTGCAACGGTTACCAGCAAACTCAGAGAATAAATGATGTATTTTTGTACAACTAACTTCTAGTACTTTCAATCAATAATTATCATGAAACAGTCTTTACTAAATATGATGACCATATGACAGCTTTTTAAAATTCTTCTAAGTATGATGAATTATTGAGTTTTGTTGATATTATTTTCTTTTGTATTTTTCTAAAATATTTTAACATCATTCTAATTTAGTTCTTGAATTGAAAAACGGGTATATTAGATAAACATGCAACCTAATAAGCTTAAGACTGTTTATGTGATAGGTATGGGCAAAAATGCTAATATTATTCAGTGTTTCATTTAAAATCTTGTTAAAAATTAAAAAATTTCAGCTTTAAAGATGAACTAAGTGTCTTTAATTATAAATGTTAAGATATTGGAGATGATATAGAAGGAGGTGCTGATTTTTTAGATATGGCTTATGACTTCGAAAACTTTGCTAATTTCGTGCAGTAAGCAATCTACTATGAGTAAAATCTATAGAATCAGATAATTTATTCCTCCTTTAGCAGTGAAGAGTTGATGATGGAAGTAGAAAGAGTGGCTTCATAAACTTAAATCAGAAGCGTCCTTTACAACGACTAGGAATAGAGAAACCAATTGGATCAAATAAAAAGTATACAAGACTCAGTCAAATAAGCTCTTCCGGAAGTAAGAACAAAGTTTGAGAAGCTTTAAAATGAAGAGAATAGAGGACTAGAGGGGATTAGCAAGAAGCAAGGTAATTTATCAAAGAGCTCCTTAGGGCTGGCTGGATATTACAGAGCTCACTCTGAAAACTAAACAACATTCAAAACCCCAAAACCCCTTAATGAGGTTTATAAGTGCTTTGATTTGTAGGGAATTTTTTAGGGGTTGGGGTTATTAATATGTTTTATTGTGAAATTTATAGTAAATGTATTTAATTTAATCACTCAAAATGCACTTTTGGATCATGTGGGAGTGGTCTGAAGTTTATCTTACTTAACCACAACTCTATCTACTCTATTGATATGTCTGATCTTGAGTTTGGTTTTATTATTATTGACTCTGCCATTTGGTTCATTGATTGAGACACTCTTGTTTTGTCAATAAATTGCTTTATTCTTTGCCTTGCATCCTTCTCGCACCTTGTAGAGTAGTAATCGTTGCGAGGCATATCGCACTCTATTATTATTGCTGCTAAAGCCCACACATCCGACTGTAAGTCTCCATCTCTCCAGTCTTCTCTTTCTGGATAATAACCTGGAGTTCCCATTACACTTCCAAGTTTTGATACTTCCACTCTTAAGGCTCTGTTGAAATCAATAATTGTTACTGTTACTGGTGAAAAAGTCAACATTATATTCTCAGGCTTGAGATCTCTGTGAACAAAGCCTAACTTATGAAGCTCTTTGATACCTTGTATAGCTTAGGTTGATATTAATGCAAGCTATCGATGATTTCTTTGATCAGTTTTGAAATCTCTGAGTGTCATCTCAAAGAGTGGTAGTCTGAAATTTACATGATCTTTGGCTAGGAGAACAGCATCTAGCTTTATTAAGTATTTGCATTCTTTAAACTTGGCCTGAGTGAGTACTTAATACTCATTAGTAAACTCCATTAATATTTATCATCACTAAGGAGATAATTGAAAGGATATACCTTGTAAGCATACTGATGATCCTTAATAACTTTCTTGTCATAAGAGTCCTCTAGGATTAGGTAGCTTTAGAGAGAAGTATCTAAATCAATCTATGCTAGTACTGGAATTTTCTTGTATAATATTTTAATCATGATTTTAGTGACCTCTGATGCTAAGAGGTTGCGTTCAATCCTCACATACTCTGATTCGCTTGCTTGTTAAAGCTCAGCAACTTAAAGAGGTTCCCTTGCTTTTCTTTTG
>ARYC01012591.1:0-11970 GCA_000711775.1 Oxytricha trifallax | reverse complement strand
CGTGT
This sequence comes from Oxytricha trifallax, assembly GCA_000711775.1. Lineage (NCBI taxonomy): Eukaryota > Ciliophora > Spirotrichea > Sporadotrichida > Oxytrichidae > Oxytricha > Oxytricha trifallax. The sequence continues at coordinate 11,965 of ARYC01012591.1, read as the reverse complement.
TTTTGGGGGGGGCCAAAACAACTAATATTTATTGTATTAAATATAAAAAATGTCAAACTTGGCATCGGCTTTTAAGATTTTCCCATACGAAACGCATACTTTTTGTCATTTTCGAAAAAATTTAAACTGCTCTCCAAGACTATTGCTAATTACGGGGCGCTGATCACGATTACGCACTAATTTCAAAGCCAATAGTAATTCAAAAATACTTCCTTATAATTACAGAGATAACTAGAATGATCAAGAAATTCATTTTGCATTATTATCGTTTTGTTATTTACAATTGCTATATAACAAGTAGAATTTTATATAAATATACAATATATCAATATAAAACGCTATAACTTAGTACTTTTTACTATTTACTCAATTTAAATGGGATATTTTTATATATTAAAATCATAGATTTTTATGTCAATTTGGTTTAATTGAATTCATTTCTATCAATGCCAAATAGTGGATTTAATTTGATTAGTTATTAAAGTATGCAGTTTACAGGTTAATGATAATTTAATAAGATAAATGTTTGTGAAATTTTAATAAATAGTAGAGCTAATACTTGAATTAGGTTTTTGTTTGCGATTTACTAGTGGCAAGCATGATAACACTGCATGCTTAAGAACGAACCTGCTGTTTAATTTTATCATTTAACATGTGAAATAATGATATAACTAATTTATTTACCTAATATTAATAATAATATCAGTAATAATCCAGCATTAATTGATAAAAATGCGGTAAATTTATTTATTACTACTAAATTACAATATAAATAGGAGATCTTTCCCTTAAATTATGCCAAGATGTAGATGTTAAACAAGTCGCCTTATTTTTAGTTAGCCTTCTATAAGAAATCTTTGGTCTGACTGCAAAAGCAATCTTAATAATAATTATGCAAAAATTGACACTAATCCAAAAAAGATCAATAAAGATATACAGATTTTATCAATACTCTATTAATCTAAATTATAACAGGAGAGTAATAATATTTCAAAGGTAGAGATAATCACCTTGAATTGACTGATTATAGAGAGTGCTTGTGATAAACCCAAAGAATATCTATCATAAAAGCAGAATTAACCGGGTAAACTTAGAAAACCTACTCACTAGGTCAAGAAAGGCATTGAGAACAGCAAAAGTAATTAGGATATTGATTGATAATATTGATTTATAAATGAGTTTAAAAGAAGTGAAAATTTAATGCTAAATTATCCATGGATTAATAGTTAAAATAAAATGTGAGATTAGAACAATAGGATCAGATTTAATCGATAACTTCTTTGTAAAATCTTTACCTAAGAGAAAGCAGTGTTAAACGAAGTGATACATCAATGCAAGATGCTGAATCGATATTTACTTCTTTAATCCATCTCCACTGAAATATATAATAAAATAATTTTTGTAAATCAATGTGATTAAAATTATTTCTTTTATTTATTAATTAATTTAAATATAGTCACTCTTTTTAAATGACTTACATACTACGTATACATAATAATATTGATAAATATTGCATCCAGCTTAGATATGGGGTCTTAGTCTTCAAGTCTCAATAATGACATTTTTAATTTTGGCATGTCATCTTAGACATAATAAAAATTCTAAAGACTTATATCAAGCAGTAATTCAAACTGAATAATAGTGGTCATTTGTGAGAACACCATTAAAGATAGACAATTTTAAGTTACTTAACATGAGAGTTAAAGCAGTTATTGTTATCAGTTTATTCTATTGATGAAAGGATGATAGAAATGTTTGCAATAAATGGTATATGTTTTGATATACTATTCTAGTCGTTGCATTTATTCAGTCAAACTCAAAGAGATATTAACTGAGATCCAAACTATTAAAAGATAAGGAATGCAATATAAGGGACTTATATAAATTCAAAAACAAATTACTCCAAATACTACTCTCATAAATAATTTGAGAGAGGCCCATTTGTCTGCTTAGGATGATAAGTAAATTCAATTTGTAGGGAAATTATATATTTTTATAACATTTTATACTTTTCTCTAAAGGCACATCGCCAACCATTAGACCAATTCTTTTAAATTAAGAAATTTTTAATTTATAAATCATACTAAGTATTAGTTATACTCAATAATATGCAAGGTATAAAATTGTAAACTGACCAATATTACAATAATATAATTTAGATGAATTTCAATATAAGACTCAGGAATTGCCTCATGAAGCAACAACTAAAGTCAACAGAAAAATTTAAAGTATACTTAAGCTTAATTAAACAATCTAATAAAGATGAATAAAAGATGCGTACCAAAGTGCCTAGCCATGACAGAGCCGGCTAGCTAACTAGATTAGATAGATACAGAACTTAATAATCTATCTGAAGCAAAGCAGTAATATTATGAAATCTTATATTTTAGGCTCTAATTTACTGCTAGAGGATGCCAGCATCTGAGTGAGAAATTTTTATAGGACTACTTTAGAGAGAATTATGATAAAATATAAGTAATCAATGCGAGGTTCGCAAGGGAGCCCATCTAGGAAGAACTATTTTTTCGAAAAACTTTTGCCACATGCAAAGGAACCAACTAAAAACAATTATATTTATTTGTAAGAAAGTCCATATGCCAGGGATGAGTTCAGCTAATACTCTCGCATACTTTACATTATTGTTGCAATATAAGGATAATTTTATTTTAATAAACACTTCAATATAGCAAAATTTATTATACTTGGTTCAATTGCTATGGTAACTGCAACAATAGATATAATTTATAATGAGTAATCTATTAATTAATTTAAAAATTTAATATAGTAATAAGTACTCGCATTGATCAGACGCAGGTGGAGATGACCACTCACATAAAATGTAAGTAACAAAAGACATATCTTTGATTTTTGTTTATAGTGGTCCTACCTGGTAAGACCACTCCGGACTGGTGCTTCGCAGGGTGACTGAAAGAACAGACTTGGATGAATTCAATCAAATGCAAAACGATTACGAGGAAGATGATGAGGTAGAAAAGCACTAATCAGAGAGATTTCCATTTTGATTTTAATAATAAGTATTAGCATTAATGTGATTAGAATATATAATAATTAAAAGATTTCGTATTATTAATCATAATTGCATAAAAAACGCGATTCTAAGTAATGCGCCAGAAAGACAAGAAATAAATATATTTGGAAAGGGGTAAAATTTTAAGAGAAGGGAGGTAATACTACAAGACAATATGAAGTGATACTCACCCATTTATAGCTTCATTGTTATTAAGCTGTTTTAAGAGTGATAAAATAATAAAAAGTATTAAGTTAAATATTAATCACATTGAATGATTAAAATTAAATAGCAAGATATATTGCATATAATAAATAATTACATTTATACAGTCCGAAAATATAAAATAGCTAAGAAGTGTAAATCATGCAAGGGAAGTCAGCCAGACCATCAATCTCTCCACTAATACGACAGTTAAAACGCAAGTCAAATCTAAAAGTAGAGCAAGTATTCCCATTTAAAGCTGCACTCATTAAGAAGAGATTGAGAGCAGCAAAAGAGAACAAGAAAGTTGTAAAAGAGCATCAATAGAAAGGCGAAGAATGGAATAAATTAAAGTATTGATGTGCGCTTGAGTCGACCTGCAAGCTCAGTATGAATGAGTGAAAAGGAATAAAGAACTGAGTTCATTTAAGCAGATAATGCAGATGGAATGAATTGAGTTAAAACAAACTAAAGTGGAGAAGTACCTTATTGAGTACAGGTAAAATATATTGATGAGTAAAATGTAATTAATTAATATATTGCAAAGGACTGTGTAGATAAGTTACAAAATTAAACTAAAGGTATTATAATGTTTATATTCACAAATGTATTAGCATATGTTTGGGATGTTTAGAAATTACGACTATAATAAATGTGATTAAACTGTTTTAGCAATTGAAAAGAATAATGATATAACATTATAGCAAAAAATGTTAAAGCGAATCTGTCTGAAAATTATAATATTTGATTAGAAAAGCAGTTTTAATAGCATAGTAAATGATGTATTAAGCTCTAGTAACAGCAGATAGTGAAGATAATCCTAATAATAAAGCAAAATAAAATTAGAATAAAACATAATTTCTTTGACTCCAGAGAAAATAAAACAAACAATGAAGAGAGGTTGAACATGATATGAAGGAAAATAGTTAAATGACATCTGGGAGTGGAAGAACAAGATAGGTCAATAACATATTTATTATTATTTTTATGAATTAATTTAATGAGATAAAAACTATTAAACTTGTTGAATATCTTCATGAGTTTGTTATTAAATTGATTCTTTACTTTTATTTACTTATCTTTAAAATATTGACTTTACTTAATATATTTGTTTTTGTTCAACTATTATTGACTAAAAATAATAGCTAAATATAGCTTATATGCACAAAAATGAAGTCCATAAATTATAATATTTAACTTCAGACAGTATTTTTCTGGTTCATTTAAGGAATTATAAACATTTAAGATAGTGATTTAAAGATTTTAGAATTATTTGTTAATTAATTAGATCAAATTTTATAGTATATAATTTATGAATTGGAAATATAGTAAAATATATCTTATATTGATAATATACAAATCTCTCTCATTTTAAACAGCTATAAATTTCATTCTTTGTTTGACCTAAGTGAATGCAATCTTTAAATTCTGATTAGTACACTAAGTTAATTTATTATTGATAAAATACGTAGAAAAATAGGAAAATTTGTATAAATTCAATTATCAGAAAATATCTTATTTATTTTGTTATTTCGTAATTTGAAATATAATTAAAAAGTTTAATAAAATTAGATGATATTATAATACGTAAATTTTATTTATCTTTCAGTTTATTAATCATTATTTAAGTCATATTGCTTTTAATATTATTGTTGGTTTCAAACATCAATATTTAAGTCATTGAAATTTTTATTGTAAATTCATCCAAGGGTCTAATGGAAACATGTCAATAATATTGAGTGATATCTTATTTTTTTATACTAAGTTTTTCCTTGGTGATTTTAGAGCTTTTCTTGAAACTCATAAGTAACATATTCGCTGAGAAGATTCAAGGCAGTAAAGATCCTCTGAGCATGCAATACTATAGAAAGAAGGATAAGTATGAATTAATTTATAATATATGAATAATAGAAATGGAGAGTACATTTATTTAAAGAAATGTAAAGCCTTTTCACGTTATTAAGACTCCTTTTTTTCTTTAATGCATTAATATTATTCTAAAATACTTACCTAAGCTTGAATAGTTTTTGAGACTGTGGGATATTCACACCGTGATTCTTCTCATTGAAGTTTATAGCATGTGCTGGTTTATTGAAAGTTTTCAACTATTTCCAAATCAGGAATTCTTCTGATAATTAAATTGCAAAGAATTCATTGAGTCTTTTGTTGCAAATTTGAAATTAGCAAGTTCAGAGGTTCTATCAAAAGTTTGCTTTTATTTCTTGTCTAGTGAGATTTCTGAGTCTTAAAGAGACCTACAGTGTCATCCTAGAAACTCATAGAGCTTCGTTTGATTTGAGTGATTGAATTAGCACAAAACTAATACAAAAAGGTTTCAGTGAATGTATAGTTTTAGTGAAATAACCCAATAAATTCATAAGTGAAACCAGCCAATAAATTTCCTCTATCTGACATTGAAAATGCAGCAAGTTCCCCAAAACCATTAGTATCCAGCCTAGAAGGAATATTTGATTATCTTCTATTAAATTTGAAAAATTTCTCAACCCCAGTTAAATTGAAAGTTTTGAGTCGGTATTGCCAAATTCTTGTCTCAAACTGTAACTGATATTATGGATATTTTTATGTTGACCCAAAACGTCAAGCATGAACATAAGATTTTAATTGTAGTTTTTTTCGTAATTTGAATCAGCTTCCCATACTCTTATTCAAGTCTAGTTCAATGAATCTTTCTGCTTATTCAGAATCAGTTTACGTTTCTATAAAATTTTTGGTTGATGTAGTAAGTAATTCATCATTAGCTTCGATTTAAGCAGTACCTCCTCCTAGCTTCGTGACATCAACAACCTTATAATTTGCGCAGAGTTTTAGTAATTAGGGAGTCCATCTGTGGAAAAAGTATGCCACTAAATATTAAAACAAGACTTCATTGATTGCAGAAGATTCAAGTATTCATGTGAGTTGTTGTCCATTATGTACTGTCTAGATCTTTTGAAAGTAGGATGAGTTCAAAAACTAACTTATTATTTTTCGCATTGTTTGAGTCAAATTCTTTTAAATTGTAGAGTTGGATAAACCGTTGACTGCACCTATGATTAGAATTATATCATCGTCTGGGGTACTCATTAAGTTAATTAACTTTCACTACTGATAAATCTCACAGTAGAATTAGTTGCACTAATCCTTTTAAGATTCACTTATTTATTGCATTTGACTTAAAGAAGAGATTAATTTTTATTAAACTTACTATTTATATTTCAAATTACGAAATTACAAAAAAGAGACAGTTAAAATAAATAAGAGATTTTCCGATATTTGAATTTATAACAATTTACCTATTTTTTACGTATTTTAATAAAATTAGTATATAGGTAGTTTAATCTTAATTTATTTTGTTGAGTTCTTATAAAAAGCCATGGAAACTGTTAAAATAGATGCTATCTGTCACTTTTGCCAAAGTATAACATTGCCTATGATGCTAAGTTAAATTTTATTCTTTGTCAAACTTAGTAATTATAAATTAATGATTCAATCAAGACAATGCGTATCTCACGACATATCTATTATACTATGGAACAATTATTAATAGAAGATTTTGGGGCACCAATACTTTTTGAAAATTAGAGTTCTTCTATTTTCGAAACATCCGACTAAATTGTTATCCTTTATAAAATTCCAGATAGAGCTATCAAGCTTGCTAGTTGTCCTGGATTTTTTTATTTATGCTCTACTGACAAATATTAGATTGTATATCTTTTAGCTCAGCCCATATGATGAAGTATATTACAAAATGAATGTGTCTATAATATCCCAGAGTTCCATTATAAAACACAATTTTTAAATCCATGATATTATGTAAGTATTTATAACTTTAGATGATCTATGAGAGGCTAATTCTCTACTTCAGAAAAATCTTGCAAGAATGCATGGCAATACAGACTAAATTAAATCCCAAGGTGAGAATAAAAATTTAGCCTCAATGATTTCAACTTAATACTTAATTATAAATGATCGTGTTGCATACTAAGATAACTTAAAGAGAGGGTTTGAGAACCTTGATATTATAATTATACAGTATTTAATTAAATTAAATATAGAACCATTTAATAAATATATAATTTCTAGAGACACCTTTTTTATGTTATTCTGTTTAATACAGTGAAATACCTTGCAAGAATAAAACTTCTTTATATTTTTAAATCATCAAAACCAATATAAAATAAATAGAATTCAAACAGAATTGTAATAAAGAGGGAAAGAAAAGGTATGAATTTTTCATTATATTTTGCTATGAATTAATTGATGGCTTTGATATTTTGATGTGGTCACTCTGAAACAGATGACATAGAAGGGGTCATTTATTATACATTTGCAGAAGTCATCAGACTAATATAATTCTTTTAAGTTACTCTATACCCAATTTATTCTTTGGAGCTTAGGCCACAAAGATGGTTAATGAGCAAGTATTACCAATAATTCTATATTCTAGATATATATAGAGATTCAACAAGAATTAATCATAGTTTAATAAAAATGCATATTATAATCTAAAGCATTTTGATAATTTTATAATTTAAATGCGATATTTTGATATTATTTATAATAATAATAATAATAATAATAATAATAATAATTAGATCACATTGAGGTCTCTGGGGACCCACGATCTGGTTTGCTTTTTAGTGCAAATAAGGGTCTAGCCCTGTCATTAAGTTGGAGATTCTCTCCTGTATACTGAGTTTCATCTTCTTTTGTTGTTTTTTCTTTTTCTTCCCTTGTTCTTTCCTTTTCCTCTTGTGTTTCTCTTGTTTCCTCTCTTCTTGCCTCTTTTTGGTCCTGAGTGTAGGATCTGAACTGTGTCTCCCATGTCTTTAAATTTGAAAAAGGTGTCAAAATGCTTGACATTGATTGAGAATTTAAGTTGTTTGAAGGCAATAAGCTCTTTGCATATGGTAGTGATTAGTTGAACAAGGTCACTTTTATAAAGTATGTGTGTTTTTGGAGGCATTTTGCATAAATTTCTACCTTGTTGATATGATCATGATAGTCTGCTGATATTGAGACGCAGCTATCTTCATTTGCCGTGACATTGTTTATGAGAACTGTTGTCAGGAGTTAGACAAACTTCATTATTGTGGAGTTGTATCTTCCATCGAGTTCATTTTCTCTATAATCTTGGCCTTGAGTTCGTCGTCGCTCTTGTTTAACCATTCTAGAAGGGTGCCTTTTTTCAAGTCATCAAACATTGGGTTTGTAGCTTAAGCCAATTTCTTGATTTGCTTTTAGATGTCGGTGTTGATTGTGTTTATCCATATTGAGATGCATGACTCTCTAGTGTCAAATCTATTGATCAGTTCAGCTTTAGTTATAGTCTGCATATCTTTGAAAGTACTAACTTATTAATTATAAGTTAAGTTTTAATTGTTACTATTTATAGTAATTATTAAGGCAAATCCTTTTATACTTAATTTGCTATTTAGTACCCCCTGATACCGATGACGTATTTTACGCCTGCGTCATCGCAAAGTTTTCGGTAGTGATTCCTCATTCCTTCTGATAGTTCTGATTAACTATCTATATAGTAGGTATGTTGACTAGAGTCGTTTTTTCAGACTCGTCTTTGTCATAACCATCGTATTCTTGCGCTTCCTCAACCGAGCTCCAATCTTCTTGATCTTCGGAGTAGATTTCTTTTTTCGTAATAAGTCTACTGTTCCTGTTTTTTTCGTTGAGGTTGTTTTCGTATTCTCTGAATAATTTTTCAAATTCTTCGAGCTCTATCTGGTGTTAGGCATCTCTGATCAGATACCGGTCTGAGGTTGAGGGGGGGGGTGGTGTTTGTTCTTCATGCGGGGGGGAGTGCCGATGTCATTGACTGCGATCTCTCGTTTTATGTTTAAGGTTTAATGAACTTATTGTTGATTGATACTAGTCTTAACATTTGGAAAAGTTGTTGTGTCGATAGTAGGACTTGGTCTTCTTTGTTTTCCGTGACGTATTGGAGTTTAGTTAGGTGTATTTGGAACTAGTTTAGCGTATTGTAGCCTTTCCTGATTAGTTTTCTTGTTATGAAAGTTCGTATCTCCAATATTTGTAGTCCCCATTGTTCTTTGTTGGTTTTTATGATATCAATTGTGTATTGTGCTAGGTGATGTAGTTGGTTATTTTCAATGTCACCTTGTATGATATCTCTTTAAAGTTTGCTCAGTATGCCCATTCTGTGTTTCTTATTTAATATTATTGATATTATTGATAGTTTTATGATAATTAAAAATATTTACTTTAGAAAACTTATCTGCCTTAGAAACCTGTATATCCATAATGAGTTTAGTAATTTACAAGTAAGATATGAAATTAAAAAACAATTTTATTTTGCTGTGTGATTCGTACGGACTAATTTAAAGAAAGACAAGCAATTTCAATAAATGTTTGACAGCAAATGTATGAATCAAAAGTATCATGATACAAACATAAAGATTATTATTATCCTTAATCATGAGTTTCACATCAATTTCAATTGATAATTAAGCATAATTTGATTATCATTCTTAAATGAAGAAAAAAAACATAGTTTTAAATCGTTAGTTTATCATATCATTAAGTTATAATCCTACTGTCATTCTTATTAATTCGACTCCACTTGTTGAGATAGGATGTGAAAAGTAATATTTATAATATCATTGTATTAAAATTGATAGGAGACTGAAGATAATAGGTTAATTGAGTTTTATGTTGTTATGTCTTTTATATACTTTTAGCTCTTTTTATATATACTTTAGGTTTGTGATGAAAATACATAAAATTATATTTAAAGATATAATAACATTAATGACAATAAGAAATATTTTATATATTTTTATCCTTAAAATTATATTACAAATAAAAGAAATAATATTTTAAAATTATTATAAATTTCAGAAAAATTAAACAAATTACGAATAAATCAATGTGAAAATATTAAACAAAAGATTTTCTAAATTAGTTTAAAAATAAATAACTATAATTTTATAATAAAGATAATAGAACCTCGTATAATAAAAGAATTTAGCACATTAATATTGATATGGGCCTGACATTTAAAGTGACATGTGAAAAAGGATCTTAATTTAATATTTTAAGAAGACATTAATATAAAAAGTAGAGTTTCTTAATATAACTATTGTAAAATTTAAAATTCGCTGATTAAACTCATTTATAAATATTTATAAATTATAATATTTTAATAATTTTTTTACTATTAAGTCATTATTCTAAGTTGTGACAAGGTTTTTCGCAAAAATCTTGTATAATATATTCTAAGAAATTAGAGAACGTTAAATAATAATAAAACCATAGGAAATCATAAGGAATGTAAACAGAGGTATGTAAGATATTGATAATGGCAGTTGGACTTTGACTATGAAAAGATGATATTTTTATTATAAGAGGGAATTTTCAAGTACTTGCCTGATCACTTTGCCATGTGGCATTTCTAATCTTAATAATATCTTCTAATAAATCACGTCGTTATAATATTAATAGTAGTTAAAGTGATGAGTCTGGTCATGTTTGACTCACAACATGATTTTATATATAGTCATTAGCACAGATTTGCAAAAGAATGACAATTTAGTAAAGCTTTATAATTAACTGTGTAAATCGACAAACCAAGACTTCTTCGTAAACTTGTAGTATTAGAGTAAAGATATGCAGACTCCTATTGGAGACAGCAATATTAATATTTTAGGAGGATTAGCTAAATCAACTGTCTATAGATTTATATCATAAACTGTATTTAGATTTAAATAAGATGACAAAAACGTGGAGGAAATCAAGAAGAACCTTAAAAATGTAAGAAATAACATTTATATTTTTAAGAAATAGAGATTACTACTAATCACTCAAAAATTTATGTTTAAATGAATTAATTTAATTTCTATCAATTTAATAAAAAACTTAACTTTAAGTGTAAAATGAATTATAAAAATTTAAAAAAATTTATGATATAAAATAACTTTTGTAACATTAATGAAACATTATAATCTTCTTCTATAAAAAGGCACAGGTGAAAATTCACAACTTAATGCTTGAATCGCTGTGTCACTTGTCGCTCTCTTTTTCATCCACGGATAAATCACTTCATGTCCTCTTCAAGAAGCAAGCTGAAAAAATAAATTAATTGTTCTCTCTGTGAAGTGACTGCCTCAGATCTAACTTAATAGCTGAATTATAAAGAGATGATCCTCATAATCCTTAAAAATAGCATTATATTTAAATACTGCATTTTCACCTCCTTCCTAACGTAGATCCCGACGGTGAAAATGGTATTTTTAACACGGCCAGCTGATGCCGTACCATGACTTTTTAGATGACGAGTAACAAGAGTAGGATATTAAGAATTATGGGAGATAGGCATTTTAAGAAGTTATGGGCAGGAGGAATACGACAAAAATCATGCTAAAAATTGATCTTTTGATCTTCTCTTGCGGATTCTTCGTAGTATGTTGCGAATTGTAACCAGTAAATACTGTTCTCTTCAAGAGCAGCTGATAATTGTGCTCTCTGTGAAGTGACAGCCTCAGATCTAACTTAATAGCTGAATTATAAAGAGATGATCCTCATAATCCTTAAAAATAGCATTATATTTAAATACTGCATTTATCACCTTCCCTTCCTAACGTAGATCCCGACGGTGAAAATGGTATTTTTAACACGGCAGATTATGCCGTACTATGACTATTTCAATGACGAGGAGCAAGAATAGCATAATTAGAATAATGTGAGATAGGCATTCTA
>ARYC01012590.1:0-11607 GCA_000711775.1 Oxytricha trifallax | reverse complement strand
AAATATGGACTCACCGACGAGCAAATGGAACAAATGCTGATGGACTCTATGAGCAATGCAAAAGAAGATATGCAGGCAAGAGCTTTGGTAGAAGCCAGTACCGAAGCACAACAAATGCTGGACACCGTTCAACGCTTTTTAGAGAAATATGGAGCTATGTTGAATGAAGAAGAAATCAGCGTCACCAATAAGCAGATGGGTATACTAAAAGATAGCATCGAATTAAAAGATAAAAATCTCATCCATAAGGAAACAGAAATGCTCAATGAGATTACCAGACCATATGCCGAAAGATTGATGGATGCTGCATTAAAAGAAGCGATGAGAGGAAAAAAAATTATCTAGAAGCGGCCGGTTCATTTTTAAACTAAGTATTTTAATATTAGTATAAAATTTAATTATGATTTTTGATTAGCTAAATTTACTAATTTGCTCATTCAATAATATTAAAACTTAAGAATGAAGCAATTATTTTTTCTGTTTGGCTTATCCGCTATATCATTAAGTTCTTTTGCACAACAAGGCGACCAACACCAGCATTATGCTAATAATTATGGTGTGTCTGTTTTTTCAAACAGTCACACATTGCGTCCGTCCAAACGTGCAGATATAGGTTTAAACACCAAACTTCAGGGACAATTTCCCGGTTGGTATATTACTACAGACCCCTGGACCGGAGGATTCAAAGATTTAAATGGTAAACCATTTGCAGTTTCAGGTACTACTCTACTGGACAAAGCCACAAATTTGATGAAAAACCAATTATCCATAGCAGGCATCAAACCTGAAGAATGGAAATTGGATCATCAGTTTACCAACAATAAAGGGTTTAGCTATTTGTACTTTTATCAGGAAGTTGATGGAAAAAAAGTAGCCTTTACCAAAAATGGGGCATTTCCCGGATTTAACCCCAGATGGTACAATTGCCCTATTAACATGAAAGGATACATTGAAGCTTAGTTTGATCGATCTTGTTTGTTGGGGAAGTTTGATTCATTTAATTAAGTTTATAGTAACTGTATTTTAGTTAGGTCTGATCGCTTTCGAGAAATCTTATAAAGATTATAAGTCTTAGAATTAAATTTATCTTGCTAAGTAGTCAAGCTATCACCATTTGATCATTCTACATCTTTTTCCAATATCTCTTGAATCTGCTCTGCTGTCTTTATTTCTTCTTCAATATAAATTTAGTGTAAATGTAAAAAACAAACAGAAGTGGTGTTCCTGTCATCATATTCGTTAGATCACATATTATTATAAAATTCAATTAATTTTGTATATAATGCTTTGATACAAACTATTCAAATTTGTTTTAACAATATGATTTAAATCTTCCTTGCAACATTTAAACCTCACTATATTGTTATCAATTTCACCCTTCTTAATAAAAATAGGCAATATGATATCATCATAGAGTGTTCTAGTAAGTTGAAAACTTATTGTTGCCAATATAGATACAAATATAAATGTGGTAAAATATGTCCAGTCTTGCAGCTTTCTAAACATGTTTTGAGCTTTTAAATCTTTCAAGTATAAAACAGAGTCAAAAATTGGTACTAAATTTATAGTTCTGGAATAACTTGCAAGATTTGAAAGAATCTATAAAATAGGTTATTCTTTATTTTAAACCAGTGTCAATATATGAAGTTAAACAAAAAACTTACATGCAAAAATTGAAGGCTATATCTTATTAGGTCTGCTAATATTTTTTTTATCCTTACAAATGTTGTTATAACTACATAATTCATAAAATACAAGTATTCTAAATACAAAATTAAAAAAGAATCTAGCTATTCCTGCTGATTTTCTTCAGTCTAATAATTTAATAGATGTTGTGGTTCTGACACTCAAAAGAAATAAATGGATTTCCGATAAATTTTAGAATTTAAAGGACTATTTCCTTAGTGTGAGAGAATTCTATTTTATTTTTTTTTATGTGTGAATATTGTCATCATTGCCAAGAACAAATCAATCTGAATAATTTAAATGTAAATGTTCTGAAATATAGTGATAATCCTTTTCATCATAACTCCGTGAAATCCCATCAAATATAAGACATGGAATCGTTTTTATATAATGATCGCAAGTATCCATTTAGTTTAAAGGTAATTTTCAAGTTCAAAATATTGTTTTTCAATCTTGGTATATCACTGCTAATCTCCATAATATCCTATGACAGTATTTGTTTTTTTATTTGTCTCCTTTATTCTAAATCCTGATAATCTTATTGTCACATATATCATTTATCATCCCCATCAATGTGCTTTCTCTAATAGTTTTCTTATTAAAATCTTTATTTTATTATCATCGTTTCGGGTACAATCAAGTTAAAATCAAACATCATATTTAGTTTGTAATGTAGAAAACTTGGTGTCCCATCAATCACTAATAATTATTATATGTTATTTGAATTCAATGTACTTACTCTTAAATTTAACAAAATTAGTTACTTTTTAGTGGCATGATATAAATTAAGCCAATATGTTATCAATCTCATCATAATCAAAGTCATTCAATATTTAATAATTTTAATGTTGTTTTCTCTAAAAATATTCACTTAGTTACTATTTTTTTTATGTTACTTTTTCATAGTTTGATTATATTTATCCCAAGTTTAATAAGTTTAATTATTCGAGCTGTAAAGTTTATTTAATTGGAGTTGTATTATTAAAATCATTATTCTTTAAGTCATTATCGATAGTCCAGTAGGGTAAAGGGTCCTCAATCTTTCAAAAATTCCTTTCAGGCGTTGAATTAATACAAAAACTTTACATATTACTTGATTTTAGCAACTCTCATCTTATAAACTTTTCTCTTATTGATATATTTAAAAGTCGCAGCATTTATCTATCATTTCATAAATATCAATTTTATCGTCTAGTTATGAAAACAACCATCAAAAAGTAAAATTTTAATATACTTGCTATTAATAGAGTATCATGTTATCATTAATGTCACTCTCTTGTTAAATTCTATAATCTTTGGATATATCAATCATCTATTTAATTGATCTATTTCCTCAATCCATCATATTGAAAATATAAAAAGTGAGATAATATATTGTAATAATTTATCAATTTAATTTTCATATTCAATTCGAGGTCATCTTTCAATATCTAATCATCAACATCTCTTAAGTTATTTGAGAACTTTCTTTAAAAATGTGGATCAAATAATTTGGTCCTTCACTTGAGATCATACTAAACCCTTTCCATCTCTTACCAATTTTCATCGCAAATTTGCAATACGGATAATGACCCACCGTCTGGGGTATATAAAAAAATTGTTTTAATAAATCAAACAATCTAATTATCATAAAACATCACAATCATCAATGATAACTTATGAATTAGATTTCATATTGGCTTTTCAATGGGGTCAAATTAAAAATATTCTAGCATCTTCTTATAAAAATCAGAGTAAAATTATTAATTAACCATATCTTAGAATTGTTATAAGATTTATTTACTTGTTTTATTTATATATTCGAAAAACGAGAATGAATTATATTTAGTGTGATTTGAGATGTTAGATATAGATATAGTTATAATTTGATAAAATCTGGGTACAATAAAACTCATGTTTGGAGAAATAATTAAAATTATGAATTAAATTTTTATGAAAATATTTGTAAATAAATACTTAATAATTTTATGAAATATAATATCTATAATTTACTCTAACTTTTCATTAAATGATGCTCGAATTTTTATATTTTGTTTTGTTGAAAGGAGTAATCATTGATTATTGTGATGTTTATGATTTTTAGATTGTTTGAATAATTTGAAGAAATATTTGAGGGCTATTACCCGAAACATTTTGATTTATAACTTCAGATATTTAATTATTTTATAAAATTATTCTAAACTATTTTAAGTTGACTCTATCATTTCAATATTTTTTAATTCAATTGCTTTAATTAAAGTGTTTATATCAATTTAAATTCTAATAATATATTTATTGATTTTATATTATATTTTAGAACAACTTATAATAGTAATGTGAAGTCATATTCAATATTAATAATTAATATTAACTTTTTAAATTCTTAATTAAAATTATTGCCTAAACGTTTTAATTAATAAAAATAAAGGAACTCATCCAAAAGAAAAATATAATATTAGAAATATAGTAACCTTAAAAGTTACATAAAATCAAACATTAAAAACAAGTAGAAACAATAAATCGCCTTAAATATCAGTCTTTCTCTTTTTAATTTATATAAATAAATTAAGTTAGTCCAATTAAATTACTATTTGCAATTATAAAAATTAAAACAATTAATTATAGGAATGTGGAGAAAGCACCTCAAATTTTTCTAGATTATAAATCTGTTCTAGAATTTTAGATCTATGAAAAAAGATTACAGATACAAATCTGGAATTCCAGATCTGCATTTGAAATTTTTTGAATTATATTTTGCTTAAATTCAAAGTTAGTTGATAAGGAATAATTAGTTTTTTTTTTAAAGAGGATACCTTGATGTTCATTATTATATACTTTTATAAAAAATTAAAGATATAAAAAATAATTAAAATAAGAAATAAAATGCAAAAGTTAATAGAAAAAATCAAATATTGTTACATTCAATTTAGGTAAATGAATTAAAATTAAATGTATTAAATATTGAAACCATGGCAGTTATTTAATTAAAGTTAATCAAAATAAGTTGAATTTATTCATACATTAGACCCCTCAATTTTAGCCGGACTTAATTATTGGCAATATGTTTTTAATCATCTAAGGAAGTTAGATATTTTGATTTTAAAATAACTCCCAAAAAATTTATAACAGCTTTTCTCGCTTGGATAATTAGATTAATTCATTATAGCAATAACAACTATAGTTTCATTTTTAATTGCTATCGAAAATACAATATTGTAAGGGTTTGAAGACATTTTCCAAAAGCATATCTGAAGTATATAATAATTACTTATTTTTAATTTTAATTCGTTTTTCAAGTTTAAATAAATTCCTACAATAGTAAATATTTCATAACTTATGAGGGATACAGGCATGATTTATTAACTAATAATAATTTATAGAATAGTAGAAATTGTTGCAGAGGAATATAAACAAACCTTACAAATAGAAAGGGAAATCATTAGAAAACTAATAAGGAAATATATTTTGTGCTCTTGAAACCTATTGGATATAAAAAATCAATTACAGTATCATATACCATAATGGGACAGCAAAAAAAACTCATAAAAGCCAGTATAATTTAAACAAATAAATGAAACTATAATACTCTGGATAAGTTTACTTCATTAAATATATATAAACACATAAAATCTTCTTAATTATAAAATTCATGGCTAGAGTTTTATTTATTTCATTTTTACATAAGAATAATGAGAGGTGTCAAACAGGTATCCCCAGAATTTGCAATAAATAAATAAAAAATTTAGTTTAAAATAATGGGATATTAATTTATATTTACACCCCAAAACTAATTTATTTTACAATAATATTTTTTTTTTAATATTCATTAGTTATACCTCACTATAAATAAGTTAAATCATAATTTTATATAATTCCCTAAATTTCAAATTATTATCAATTTTTAAGCAATGTTTTTAATATGAAATAGTATTCGTGTTTTTATGTAAAATGATAAATTTTTGTTAGAAATTTATTAAGCTTATAATTAAATGGGGGGGGGAAGTTTCCTGCACTGGTTTATGATAAAAAAAAATTTTAGGGAAGTTTCCTGCACTTTTTTTTATTTTTATTTTTTTCTTTTTTTTAATTAAATTAATTTTTATAACAACTATCAACCAACTTCAGGACTAATTTCATTGCTATAATTATACTTTAATTTATTAATCAATATTCAATATTTCTTTTCAGATTCCAAAAAATCTTACATTTTCACATGATATTTGTAAATTCTATCTCTCAAATATTATATTGCTTTACTATAGTAATTCCAAATATTATATCCAATTGATAGTGTAATTCTGATTCAATTTATCTTTTTCTTACCATGCCTATATAATGTTAGACTATAATTTCTTGAGCTACTTCATTGATGAACAATATGCTCTTAATATTTAATGGGTCATAAAAATATTAAATTTATTAATTTATGTAATATTGATTAAATTTAACATAAATAAAAAAACAGTGCAGGAAACTTCCTCGAGTGCAGGAAACTTCCCCCCCCCCCAATTAAATAATATATTACTGCTGAAATAAATTAAATAATATCGTAGCGTCAATATAAGGTATAAAAAATAATATAAATTATAAAATTGCAGTTGTTTCAATTATACCTTGACAACTGTTAAACTATTTGTTTATTTCACTTAGGTTAAGCAATAATTGAATGAAATTAAAAACATCTATTATTAATGTTAATCTTTAGCAATTTCAATATTTTTTAATTGATTATTTAACTTCTTGGAATTTGAATAAAAAGCATATTATAATAGTTAAGAATAATAATTAATATCGTATTAAATAAAATAAATTTTTTTACCACAAAACTATCATATCTTTACGAAGATAATTTAAATAATTAGTTAATATATTCAAGTAAAGATAAAATTATTGCAATATAACATTAACAGAATTGTTCTAATATAAAGAGTGGGAATTCCTACCCCCATACAGTTTCTCGTCTTCTTGGAAATTTCCTGCCCCATCATTCAAATTTAAATTACTTATCAATAAAAATTTTGAAATCATATAAATCCCAATTACTTTATAATAACTTTCTAATATTTAATTTAACAGGTTTATATTTATTCTATTAAGATATATTAAAAAAATCTTGTACTAATTATTTTAAGTAAAAATTAATGTAATTTTCATTTAAATTAAATCTTGATAAAGTTAGAAATGATATTGGATAATTTATTATAATTAGATTATAATTTCTGATAAAATTTTGAGTGAATTATGAATTTTAAAATATTTTTAATTATGGGTAAAGATACTTCCACTTCCCAATAAAATCTAGGGAGATAAATAAATTAGTTTAGAATAGGAAAAAAATCCATTATTTTATTTAAAGTAATTCTAATTCTTTTGAATTTCCTAGTTACAAGTTTATGGATTTATGCTTTAGTTTTTCTTCTTTCATTTATAGCTTGAATCTATATATTAGCAATAATGATTTAATAATTGTTCGCTTAAATTAGAATATATGTCTTTCTATTTTTTCATTTCTTTGCTTAATACAATTTTTATATTTATTAATTGAAACTAAATTAAATAAATAAAATAAATTGATAGAACTTCCTGCTCCATCTGTGGGTATATTATTGCTTTATGTATTACTCTTAGAGAATTGACTGTTCTTTTTGGATACAAGATTGTTTTGCGAGCCTTTGAATGTTCTCAAACTTTCAGGAAAAATTCAAATTGTTAGGTTTCTGAATACAACAGCTTCTAATATCATCAAATCAGTAATTATATTCATAATTAATTACAAATTTCGGGGAATGTTTCCCGCATATTTTTTTTAATTAAAAAAATTTAGGAAAGTTTCATGGCAAACGATTCTTTAATAATTATTTCTTTTCATTAGTTATTCTCTCTAACTATAAGAATCAATTTACAGATTTTTTTTTAATTAAGATTTGGAATAAATTAGCTTATATCTGCTGTAATTTAAAATATATAAACTCTTTAAACATCAATTTTCCTCTATAAAAGAATTTAGATTAAAAATAAAATGAATACTTTAAATAGATTATATATTTTAAATAGCCTTAACCATAATCATATATTAGACACCTCCTTTCCCTAAATTTTTTGAAGTTGATAAAGTATGGATCAATGTGTGAATATATATCATATAAAAAATTATTAACATTTAGAAATAAATTTTTAAATGAAAAATAAATTTCATGAAATTATTTTTATAGAAATTTAATAGTTAGGAAACTTCCCACTTATCACGAAACTTTCTCCCCCAATTTTTATCAATAATTTAGTTTTAATTATATTATATGTATAAAGTATTAAATAGCATTGATTTAAGCTGCAGTAATCAAACTTATTTCAACATTTAATTATGGGTGTTGACGTTAGGACGTCCCAGGGTGACGCCAGGACGTCCCACGGTGACGTCAGGACGTCCCAGGGTGACGTCAGGACGTCCCACGGTGACGCCAGGACGTCCCACGGTGACGTCAGGACGTCCCAGGGTGACGTCCTGACGTCCCAGAGTGACGTCAGGACGTCCCACAGTGACGCCAGACGTCCCAGGGTGACGTCAGGACGTCCCACGGTGACGCCAGGACGTCCCACGGTGACGTCAGGACGTCCCAGGGTGACGTCAGGACGTCCCAGGGTGACGCCAGGACGTCCCACGGTGACGTCATGACATCCCAGCCTCGTTTGGACGTCCCAGCCTCGTCAGGACGCCCCAGCCTCGTCATGATGTCCCAGGTGACGTCATATCGTCCCATCTCATGAATATTATAATAATCAATATCCCAAAACCCCATAATTGTTTATATGTTTTATATTGATTAGAGTAGGATTGGGGATAGGGGACTATTTTTGATTAATTTCATCTTGGTGTTATATTCAATGTTATTTATTATTATCAGGACGGAGAATTTTATTCTTTTATTTTATATCATCACTACATGTTGATAACTGTTATGGAGAAATTTATCCTGTAGAATAATTTAAATGAAATTTCATTATTTTGGCTTATTATATAAATTCCGTCTTATAATTATTTGAGACTCCATTTTTTCATTTTTGAAATTCTTTTGTTATAATATAGTTTGAGTATTTAAGTAAATGATACCAACTAGGCTTTGAATTAAATTAAAACTATTCCATTAAAACTTCAATATAATAAAACCTTGATCTAATTAAGTTTTGGTACTATAAAAGTGATGTACCAATTAAGGTTAAAAGGATTTAGAACTAGTACTTATTAAATTAAAACATATATAGTGCTAATTTAAAGGAATTTAATTGGTAAAAATAAGGAAATAAAGCTATGAAATTTGTTACTCTTTTGTTAAAACTTTCTCCATTTCGTTAGAGAGTTTACCTCCTATAAGATGTTTATAAGTGGTATAAGAATTTAAAGAAATTTTAATACTTATTTTTGAGATTTAAATCCATTTACAATACTTTTAATTCTAAGAGTTTATAAGATTGAAGATATTAATCACCTTGAAATCACTCATTTCAAGAATATTTTTATTTAAATTTTACTTAATTTACTTTTTTTTATGTCTTTGGTTAAACTTATTTTAATTAAGAACGCAATATAAAAGATATTAAAGTATTGAATTGAATTTGAAAATAATTTACGTTGAAAATTTCAAAAAAGTTGTTCATAATATCACATATTTTTAAATGATTCAATTATTAATTTCCATAAAAATAATCATTAAAAGTGATAACATACGAGAAAAATGAAAAAAATAAAAAATTTCAATCAAAATTTTTTTTTATTAAAAAAAGTGTTTTACCATATACATAATCATGAGATAATTTTAATTTGATTATAGATATAGATCATAACAAATTTTCATATTTAATTAACTAGTGTAAAAATGATACCTCCTAACAAAAGGTAATCTATTCTCTAGCAATACCCTATCATCAATAGAACACTTATAAATTTTATCATGTGGTTTGAGGATTTTGGAATTTTATTATTCTATGTTTTATATGTTGGGACGTCCTGACGACCCTGGGACGTCCTGATCGTACCTGGGACGCCCTGACGTCAACACCCTTTTAATATTTATTTAAAATTTTAATACTATATTAAAAAAGATTTATTTGTTAGAATCAAATGATTTAGAATATAGAAATAATCTAAATTAGAAATATTGAATCTTTAAACCCCTAACCCCATGATTATTAATAGTGAGATTAAATTAATAAATTGTTAATTTAAAATACAAATTTATTTTAAATTCAATCAAAATATAAATCAGAGATCTTTTATAACTTCTTCTTTCTTTTCTTCCGCTTTTATTTAGACCTCGATTTATTTATCCACTAAGGCTTTCAAATTTAATCAACAGATGTTTTCATTTCATTTTACATTGTTTCAATTTTGATTTCTAAATTTTTAATTAAGGTTTCTTAATTTTTATTTGAGATTTCTTAGTTTTTAATTAAGGTTTCTTAATTTTTATTTGAGGCTTCTAATTTCTTATTAATACTAAAATAGAATTTAATTGGTAAAATCATATATATATATATATTAATCAAAATAGAAATTTAAAATAATTATAACTGCCTCTCTTTAAACATGCTTATAGATCAATTTTTTTCTGGCTACTAAACGTTATTCTCAAAAAAAGTACACCGTATTTGCCTTCAAGTTTACTGAGATAGTCTAATTTGTAGTTGTGATCCAAATCATTTTAGGGTATTTCAAGTTTACGTATTTGACCATTTGACTGATTTATACAAGAGTCTTTGTGGTCATGAGATAAGTATCTAATTATGTGGGATAATTATTTATTATTTTAAGAATTAAATATAGTGAATTATAAGAGCAGAGGAAATGAAGTGTCTCTCGATCATCAATATGACTGTACTTCTTAATGTTTTTTCTCAATAAATGCGTTCACATATCAGCTAATATTTTACTCCAATGAATAGTGTGCCATAATTTACTTTGCAAATTCAATCGTGTAAAATATGAAATTTAATGGATTCCTTTAACTTCTCATTGCTGATATCAACTAGGTAACATCGAGTCTAAAATGCTTCTCTGCCAATTCTTTTAAGTATTTTAACTGCAAAGTATTAGTGGTGATTACAATGCGCAGTCTATATACTCCAATCCCACTTTTTGTGGGAGAAAGAGATCTTAATGCGTTTATTCTACCATTAAATTAAATACTTAAAATAATAAGAAAATATCACTCACATTTATATACATGACCAAAAAGACTCCTGGTTAATCAGTCAAATTGGTAAAATTGGTAAAATAACTAATTAATTATACATTTATTTTTATTTTAAATTAATTAAAACCCTAGAGTATTCTTTTGAAATAAAGTGATTTATAATAAGAAATTAAAAAATTAAAAATTGCAGTAAACATATAGTTAAAAATTGAGTTTATTTTCTATGCTATTATTTCTAGTCCAATAAATTACATCAATTGTTCAATAATTAAAAGAGTAAATTGAATTTGAATTTGAAAGTTGGAGAAATTAAATCTAAATTTGAATTAATATAAAATTATTATAAATATTTGGTTGCTTTTCGTTTTGTGATGGAAGCCCTTATATATATATATATTATATTATTATCATATATATATATATATTAGTACCCTTGTTAATAATTGACTAGCTACAATTTTTAAAGTGAGTATTTAAGACTTTTAATATTATTAATTAGACTTAAAAATTATTCATTCTAGCTGTTGGACTGAGACTCAATGGATAAGACATAGCCCTACGAGAAGGACCACTACGAGCCGCCTCTGACCTCGCCCTCGGTGCAGCTGTCGCCCTCCGTTCTGCCGCCGGGGATGGACCTTGAGCTGGTCGAAGAGCCCTTGATGAGCTGGTGGGAGCTGCCCCCGAAGATTGCATGTCTACTGTAAAGCATCTCCCTCAAAGAGCACTCCATTCAAAGCTTCGTCGAGATCTT
>ARYC01012589.1:0-17790 GCA_000711775.1 Oxytricha trifallax | reverse complement strand
ATAATTATATAAACATATATTTCTCTTTAATTTTATCATTCTACCTCCGAATTTTTAAGAGTTTCAGAACTTTATATGACTTTCTTTTTCTAAGAATTCTTATATAAATTGAATTTCTTACCCTACTTTATCCTGAGATTCACTAATGAGTGTTAATGCCTACATTATACTTTATTTTTTCAAACCTACCCACTCTGCGTATTATTTGTTCAGTTTTTCGTTTAAAAAAAGGCATCACTTATTATTAAACATATACCACCGTTTTTTTATTTATCCTTTGCATTTTTTTGCAGTAGCCAAATAATCACCTCTTCTTTAAATTTTAGTAAACAGAAAATGCCATCGCATTTATTGCTATTTTGTATTTTTAACTTCCCTCTAAACTATTGAATCATATTAAAAATTTTTTATGAGCTTTAATTCTACAGTATGAATGGTGTTAATGGCTCAAACGTTGATGCCTACCTGGAGTATTTAGCATATTTCGGATGTCAAAACTATAACTGGAGACAAGAAGTTTTACTTCATACAGAGCTCTTAAAGGCTCTTGCAATACTACTACTGGCTTCCGTTATGCAAAATATCTTGTCACTAACTTTTGCGATCACTTTTTAATGTACTTAATGCATGAAATTTTATTTCTTTTGATCCAAAAGAAATTTCTGGGCATGTCTCTTTCTTTTTAGATAGAGTAGATCCTGTTAAATCAATTAGCTATGAACAAATTTTTAAGTATATAATCCAATCTGCCATTAGTTAAGGAGCCTTTAAAGATAACACATTTAGACTCGTCTATGATAAGAACAGAGTTTTTTAAAAAATCTATATGCTTTTTTCATTTGTTTTGAGACTGAAAATAGTTTTAAGTCATAAAATAGACTCCAATATATTTATCATATTAGTTGTAATTGACTTTCACAATACTTTTTAGAATTACATTTTCAAATATTTTTTCATCTCTAAACAGTCATTTTTCCAAGGATAGTTGTGTTTAGCTTTATCCATGAGCATAAAGTAAATCTAAGCATAGCGCACAGAAGTGTCTTGCGGTTGACAATCACAAAATTTTTGAACAAATACCTACTTGTCTTCCACATAGTGTAACTAAGGCAAAATTTCTATAATGATAATATATTAAAATTCAGTTAACCTTCTAGTGATCTGATTTAATCACTATATACTAATAATTTCTTGTTGATCTCATCAGAATATAAATTTATCTTTGTTTGTTTGTTTGTTTGTTTGATTGTTTTTCAGTTTTTTAATCTTTCCCGACATACTTGTGGGAATTACTAACAAACAAAGTCTTCTACTTTATTTTGGTTTTTTATATATCTACTTAAACTCAAGTTATTTTCTATACAACTTTTTCGAAATAGAATTATATCGCCCGATTATTAGCCACTTTCTCTATTTGCCTGAATTTGTTTTATCTTACAACTTTCACAGTTTCCATTAACTTGCCAACCCAACTTGAATTGCGTATTTTAAGTTCAATAGATACTTAAGCTATCATTATGAAAGGTCGCTCTAATCAAGGTACTCTCATTTTTAAATCCAAATTTCATATTATTGATCATTGCATCGAGGTTTAAAAAGATTTTAAATAACTTAGAGAGCATATTTACACAAATCTCTCACTAGGTTGATGGGTATCTCCCCGATTAATCTCAACCCCTTATTTTATTTAAGGATTTAAATGAGTGGCTTATTCAAGCATTGAAGTGTTTTTGGAAGAAGCCCTATTTCTTGAGCCTCTACCTTGAACAATGCAAAAGTACCTACCACAAGTGGAATAATTCAAATATTCTTGCTATAAAAAAGCACGAGTTCCACCTTGGATTAGGAGAATTATCAACTTCATTTATGAAAATTTAATTAGTGGCCAAGTGTATATAAAGAGTCGTGATGTTACACTAAAAGTATCAAGATCTTTAGTAAACTTTAGTCAATGACAATCAATTCGTTTCAATAATAGAGTAAAATACAAACAAAAAAAGATTGGTTTATTTGTAGATCCATTTTAGAACTTTAATTAAGTCATGGATAAGCCGAACATAAACTCGCAAAATGTCGAGGGGATATTAGTTGTAAGGTTAATTGAAACTTTAAGAAAACTTTATAAGTTCTGATTTGATCTTGGCTCCGTAATTTGCCTGAGGAGGAACATAATTCTACAAATTGAACAAATTTTCTTTTGTTGATTTAAATTGGAGCATATTTATATTAATGCTAACTCAATTCATCCTTAATTTTCTTTGGTACCTCAAGCCTATTTATAGAATGTGCTTTAACTGATTTGGAGAATGATTTTGAGGTTTGTTTAGGATGTACTTGATGATAAACGAGGGAAGTCTTTAGAGTTCTTAAGATGCTTAAATACTTCTTGATCCAAAAATTTGGATATGTCATACTTGTGTCGTGGAAGGATAAGTTTTACTTTGTCAATTAAGTTTAGGTCTTCAGCACCATTATAATAGGTTTTCGCCCTCTCTTCATAATGATTTGTTTTGTTTGACTATTAAACTCTAATAGCTTATAAAATATATTTACATCTTGCTGGATGAAATGATCTCTTCAGCTAAAGCTTTGTGAATCTCTAGATAGCTCATTCTCAAAGTTTAAAGTGACTTCCTTGATAAAGGTGTAAGAGTAATTTACTTGCATTTTAGTTTGAGTAATTTCTTAATTTTGGAGGCAAAATTTCTTAATTTAAATTATTAAGATTTTAATAGCGGTCTTTATTAAATCTTATTTCAATCTTAATTCAAATATCCCAGTCTTAATTGCTATATCCCCATAAAATTGAAGTTTTGTCTAAGAACTGTATTGTAAATATACTACTTTTAAGCCAGAATATTCTGATTAGGTAGAGAAGGATCTAATTTAACGTTTGTATTTTTCAAAAAATAAATTGGTTGTTTAATTCGAGCTTCTATTTGAGGGGTTAAAAATCTATAAAATAAAAGGGAGCTCAACATAATTAAAATTTAAGAATTAATTAAGAACTCTTAAATAAGGTTTTAGCCAAAAGCTGGATTGTACCCCTATATACTCAGAAAAACTAAACATAACTATTAGCTTTCAACATTAAAAGAACTCATCAAATCAACTACTAGTCAATTGCTATTGACCACAATAAATTTCAAGACACTTGACATTTAAATATTAATTTTGAATAATTTTAGAAGAAGGTAAAATCTATAAGAAATTTAAGAATAGATATAAAAAATAAAAAAATGAAACAATATTATCAAAAAGAAATATATTTAGCTATAACTTCTAAAAAACACTGAGAAAGTTGCAAAGAATATTTGCATTCAAGTCATGAACTTTCAAGTTTTCATTTATAAATACATCTAAAATTTTTGATTAATTTTAAATTCGATTTATTTTCAAATAATTTTCCCTTGCAAATATAAATATTGTCTTATTCATTCTATTTTAAAATCATTATAGCATTTTTATAAGGTGATATGTGACATAGTTAATCACAATTAATATTTATTTGTATCAACTTTATTCGTAAAAATAATATTTATTATGCTTTACTAACTCATTATTATTTTATAATCCTATTTTCTTCTTATTATAATTAAATATATTTCAAAATAAAAATTATTATTTATATTGTTTGAAGGCGTTTTCTATATTTATAAAAAAAACACATCAACAAGATTATGAAAATTCTTAACGAATTGAAAACAAAAACTTAAGATATTAGTGGAAATCTTATTTTTACTGATTCACTGTTATTGAAAAAATATGATAAACTGGGAATTCTAAGGATTTGTACTTGAAATATGAGAATATCAATTTTTGAAATGGAAGTATTGATATTTTTTATGTAAATATTTTGTTAAATTTCCTGAATTAACTCAATTGTGACTAAATAATTTGACACAAAAATTTAAATTATATTTTAGTTATCACTCTATCTTAAAAATTACCTTTGTGAATTATTTAATTCATAAATTCATCTATAATATAGATAATTAAAGCTATCTTTAAGTAGCTGCGAATTATCAGTATATTTGAATTATAATTAAAATCTTAAAAGTATCATTCTATTGACGTTGATATTAAAGTTATATTTCTTTTTGCTTTAAATATCGAAAAATAATCGTCTTCCATCATCTTTGAATAAATATTCTTCCTTAAACTTAGAGCAGTAAACCAAATCTCAAGATAAAAAACCAAGTTAATAGATAGTTTTAGCATCTTCACGTAGAACTATACTTCAATCATATATGTAAATATACTATTTTTTTTTGTTAAAAAATTAAAATAATTTTCTCAGATCAGCTAATTAAATGCGTTCGCCAGATATTTAATCTGTTCATTAACGCTTTGAGGACCGTCTATGCTGACTAATAATAAGCCATCAATAATTCAAACTCAGCAAGTAAAAGTGGGCTAAATTCGAAAATAATATTAAAACTTATTTTACTAAATAATGGTGAGTGGGGTTTATGAAATATTCTTAAATTTCTTGAAAAATCTTTTATTAATATTATTGAAGAAATAAGTGACAAGTCATTATATTTTTTAAGTTTAATGCAGAGTAATTCGATGAGAAAATAAATCATAAAACTGCAGCAGTAAATAATAGTCTCAATCTACAACACTATAAAATAATATTCATTCAATAAACCAATTGAAAGAAGGATGATGATATTAGCAAGTTAATAGTAGAACAATAAAAGGGATCAATAATTAGGGACAATGAAATGAGAGGAAGCTGATTTAAATTATTTACTAAATTATAGTCATTCATGTTATTTTTTGCAATAATTGTAAATTGGCTTTAAAAACTTCATTATAGTTATTTTTATCAATTCATTTAAAATCTTAAATAGTATAATTTCAAAATTTACTATATTACTTCCTTTAATGTTTATCTATTTTAATTCAATCATTAAAATTCTGATTTCCATATTTACAAAGACAAAAATGAATCTTAAAATTTGATATTTTATAAATATATATATTTCGTGATTATCTGTAAAATGTGACATCATTAAAAGGTTAGAATACTGTTTTTAAAAATAATTCATATAAATTAATTAATTTAAATTATATAAAGAATATCTTTATAAGCCATTATGGAAAATCTTATTACTTGATTTATTTTTTGTTTTTAGTCTATATATATTAAACATATATTAGACTTTAAAATAATTTGTTAATATTAAATTTTAATAGAATTATATTGATTTGAATAGACTTAGTCACAAATTATCTTCACCTTTCCAAGAGAAGAAGAGAAGATGACTAAAGAATATTTGGATAAATTGGCTATGTAAAAAATATCCTGTAAGACATGCTTCGTTCCACTACAAAATCTCTTTTAAGAGCATCATTTACTTTGACATTTTATCTCTATAGTAACTTTTAATATTACTTAATTGTCTAGACCAAAGGATCACAGAGGTTTCCCTCACTACTACTGCATGGAAAACGAAAATTAATAAACATTAGTTTTTTTCTTGAAAATAATGAATTGTTAAATCCTTAGTAAAAAAATCATCAAATATAATAGTAGCATAGTAATCTTAAAATTTTGAAGTAAAAATAAATAATCAAACTCATGGTTTCAGTTTTATAATAAGAAGTATTTCTATATAAATCTTTGTAAATCTGTTGTTATTTTATCATATATAAAAATTGAAATGATTTCATGAAAAAATGTGATATTATATAATTTAAAAATAAAACGAAGAATATTAAAGTTGAACTATCTAAATGAACTTTAACTTGAAAATTAATTATGTTATGAATTTTCTATATCACTATCAATTTTAAATGAATTAAATCGTTTTAATAATTTAAATATTAATATAAAATAAGAAATTAATATTTTGTCAGTTGATATTGTGATAAGAATCTTAACTTAAATTATTGTTTTATTCATTCATACATATGGGATTCAAATTTTAACTATAAATACTTGATTAATTTAAGGATAATTGAGGAGTTATTTAAGAATAATTATGATCTATGGCTTCTAATCCAGTATATTTAAATTTCAATTTTTATTTAAAATATATTTTTTGGACAACCAACCTTTCAAAACTTTGAAAATTTTAAGGATTGCAAATAGATTATCTAATTTCAATTGTCTTAACTTATGCAATTTAATATTTTAATTTACAATGTGGTTAATTTATTCTTATTTAAATATTAAGATTAATAATATTTGTTAAAAGATGGGATTTAAGTTAAAAAATATTTTTAGCTTAGCAATATTAAACGTTCTTAATTAATGAATATTATTTTACAAAACCATAAATAATATAACAAATGATTAGTTTTGGGTGCTGCTTAATTTTTATTTTATTATTGAAATTTATATAATTGTAAATAATCGTCAATATTAAAACTACCCTCGGTTTATTCATTCTTAATTTTTTAGCTGAAATCGTTAATTATTGAAAATATGCTAAATTACTTAAAATAATTAAATCAGTCTTTGAATTTAGGTCATTGTATTCTATCTCTATTAAGTCTTCTTCACCAAAGATTTGTGATATTTAGCTTTAAGCAATTTAGATGTTTAATAAAAACAAAGCGTGACTGTAACGAACATACAGATTAATTATGGTGATAAAGACTATTAAACCCTGATTGATAGATTGGAATAAATATATATTTATCATAACTTGAGTATAACTCATTGTATTGACACTTTCCCGGACGGTTTATAATCTTGGAGTACTTTTTGTACTGAGAAGTAC
This sequence comes from Oxytricha trifallax, assembly GCA_000711775.1. NCBI lineage: Eukaryota > Ciliophora > Spirotrichea > Sporadotrichida > Oxytrichidae > Oxytricha > Oxytricha trifallax. Next base: position 11,053 of record ARYC01012589.1, on the reverse strand, counting down.
TCTCATAAATGTTGTTCTCAATAATGTATTTGTAATTTTTGTATGCACACATGGATTGTTTTGAATTTTTAACAGTCTATATTAATGTATTAATTTCTTGTCTATGTATTGAGAACAATCATAGTAACTTTACCATTAATTCATTCATTCATTCAGCGACACTATATATGAAAAATTTGCCAACCAATTTCATTTGTTTCATTTTGACAAAAGTAGTTTACCACGCCACAATTCTTTATTCCAATGTACTTTTCCTTGAACTTGCTTCACATACATAAGAATAGAGAAAATTGCTAAAGAATAAAAAATTGTAGTGATCAGTCGTCTCTTAAATAATCATCTATTTAAAGCTTGAAAGGTATACTAAAATTAAATCACATAACCCTATAGAACAATTATTTTAAATGAGTGCTCAATTACTTTTGCAATATGCTTCACATATTTAATATTTTTATTCTTCAGTGTTATTTTTTTGAAGATTTATTATGTAACTATGAGTCTTTTCTCTTAATTTTTAAGAAAATTGTATTGCCTAAATATAATATTCTACAAGAAAAATCAGTAGAGAATAAATGGACCCCGGACCACGGTAAGTTTAGAGGTTTATTTTCTAAGATGGTTATTCAAATATATGAGCTATAGTTCTCTCAACTAACTCTTCATAAAATGATGGGATATAGTTAATAGACTTATACATAGAGGATTGTGTTTTTTTAATATTCCATATGCTTATGTTTGAAGTTTCTAAGAAGTAAATCATTTATTCAATCTTAAAGTGAGAAAGATTATAGTCATTAAGTAGTTTCATTGTGAATCTTTTGCTTTAATATGTTGAAAGTGAAGAGCTCCATAGCTATTAATTTGTTATATATTATCTTTTAAATGTATAGTACATTTGACAAAGCATTTTCAATTTCTAGGGTTGTAATTTTTCTGGGGTCAGATAAATTTCGTTTTCCAAATAATATAAATCATTAAAATCTCAAAATAATTAAAAAAACTCATTAAAAAAGTCACTTATTGTATCCAAGGCATATTTTTTTTTCCACATCGTTGTAACTTTTCTCATTATCATAAAAGAATAGAATAATTTCAATAAAATATTTATAATTATTACTGTTTTTTACTATAATTTAAGTGATTTGACAATGATTTAATGATAAGTCTATTAAAATTATGAAAAATATAAGCATCAAAATTACTATTATTTTTAATACAATTCTTATAATAGGCTATTTATGTATTAAATCATGAAAGATATCTGTTAAATCACTAATTTCATAGTAAAAAACAGTAATAATTATTAATATTTAATTGAATATTATTCTATTCTAAAATGTTAATGAGGAAAGATACTAAGATGTGGTGTAGAAAATAGAATAAAGGAAGATAGATTTTTCATAATAGTGACGACATTTGCTTGTCTTCTAAGAAGCATATATAATAATAATAATAATAATAATAATAATAATAATTAACTCGCATCGAGGGCTTATAGCCCCCTGAGCATATCATTATGAAAGGACAGAATCCTTTTTTGTTATTTATAGTGGCCTTTAGTAACCACTTTTTCAAGTTTTGAGTAACTCAGTGTCAAATGTTTGAGAAGTGAGGTCATAGTATTCTTCATCTCTCATTCTCTTGTCTGCTGATAGTGTTTTGGCTAATAAAAGGTCAAAGGATTAGGCTCCGAGGTGGCTAACTGATTGGCTTATTTCGGGGAACATTCCTTTAGTAGTTTGAGTGTCTGATTACTAGTTTACATTTTATTAATTTTGTCAGGGTTAGAGGTGTCTTATAAACTATCAATGCATTATAGTATGATTGAGATGTATAATTTGGATAGTGTGTAGTTTGAGTCTACTCTGCATTTCCTTTAAGAGTATTCAAGTAGTGATCTGGCTAATGTAGTGTTGCCTGAGGCAATAGCCATCTAAGGGATAAAGCACCATGCTTGGTCTTACTTGGGGTCTTAGTTGTAGGGTTTGAACATTTCGTCAAGCTGGTATTCTGTGAGGTCTATCCTAAAATCAAGTTGGATTAACAGTTGATTATGTGAGGTTCGTTTGTACCCTTGTGACTGGAGATAAATCCAGAGAATCTTAAGAGATTCGATACCCATTACTCTTATAAAGTCATCCCAATCTATGGGCTAGTCTAAGTCAAATAAATCCGGGAAGTTTACAGGTAGAACGAGTTCGAGAATTTTCTCAATGTTATTATATTCTAGTTCTGTGTAGTAAGCTTCATGTTGTTCATTAAGTTTTTGTTTGACTTTCTAGTATTTCCTCACTAACTTGTTGGCCTTGTCTTAGAGTTGAGATATATAAGAGTGATTCTCTGATAGAGAGTTCTTATTACCTAGGGAGTCACTTCCGGGTGATTCCTTAGTAATTTGCTAAGAAGCATATATTAGATAAAGCGTCTGAGAAAAATAAATTATATTTAGTCTTTGATTATTTTAATAATAATATTTTCTCTTAAATATTTATTATGCTGTTTTTTAAATCTAATATATCCCTGAAATTATTGTCATGCAAGTCGTGTAAATTTAAATATCTTATTATAAAATAAAAATTATAAAATTTTTAAAAAATTACTAAAATTTAATCTAGCGATTAAATCTATAATAGTTATTAATACATTTACTTACATGAATGGTTAGCATGCATAATCAATTTTTAATGTTCTCCTTGAATCAAAATTTAGGATTAATTATTAAGACAGAGATTGGAATATTGATAAGTTAAATATAAAAGCAAGTATGAAAAATTAAGAAATCTTCAATAATCAATACAAATAAAGGAGAGGAGTATTTTAATTCTAAAATTTTTCAAATACAAACATCTCACAACGCCCTTCAATCAAAATGGTTAGTAAATACAGATATAGCTCTGATTACTAGTTACAAAGGCAATTTATTGAATAATAAATTTTATGTGAAATTACTATAAAACTCACATAATCAGCATTAAAATATCAAAAATCAAAATATTTACTAAAAGTTTAACTCTTATTAGATTTTTAACTTAAATTCTCTTTTTTATATTTGATATAAATATTCTTTTATTTTTAAAAAAGAACTTAAAGAGAAGCATTGTTAAAATAGTTAAATTTAAAAATATTATATATTATTATCTTATTAATGTAACTTCAGCAACTATTTAAATGAATATTATTTTTTTTCCATTTATATAAAAACATTATAAAAGAGCAATTATAATTCTTTTAGAATTGACGATTTTGAGACAATGTAATGTATTGCAAAAAGTCTATTATATGATGCTGACAGTTTTAAAGTTATATTCTCTACTTCTTAAAAGTGTAATTAATGGGATACTTAAAAAGATAGAATAAAAAAGTAAAAAATTAAAGTATAATACAAATTTAGTTTATTAGGTCAAATATCAATCATTTTTTGAAAGTGACAAGATTGATATTATTTTATAAAAGAGTAAATTGAATTCGAATTTGGAAATTGTTAAAGTTAAATTCAAATTAATTACTATTATTATTATAAATATTTGGTTGCTTTACGTTTTAATCATTAAGACTTAATATATAAATAGGCCTACATTAGTAAATCAACAAGCAACCAAATTGAATTGACTAGTATTTAAGAAAGCTAATAACATTAATCAAATTTAAATTTTATTCTTAACAGCCATTACACAGACTCTTCATGACCTAGCATTATCAGCACTACCTGGACAACCTCGAGCCGCCCCGACCTTGCTCTCTGTGCTGCCGCAGGGATGTGGATCGACCAGTCGCAAGAGCCAACGATGGCCCCAAAGATGGGGTGCTTGCTAGAGAAAATCGCTACTCGAGAACACTCCATTGACAACATTACAGAGATCTTGAAGACCGTCTTTGGCTCACACAGCGTCCATCACCACTGGTTACCTGTATAGAAGGTGGTGGAGTGCCTTAAGCTCAAACGGCGACTGGAATTTGCGTAGAAGACGCCAAGCTAGAAGGACTGGGACCCCAGTGGTGGCCTAGATCCGAGGCTCAAAGACATTAAGAAATCAGAGCCGTTATTGGGCGTGCCCAAGGTCAGAGGTGGGGGTCCTATCTAGTACCTACTTCAAAATCAGATCAAGCAGACCTCGATTGACCGACACATGTTCTCCTTCTGGTAAATGGAATTCACTCCAAGTGCTCAGGTTTTGTAGCTATGGTTGCAGAACCAAAGATGTGGCTCAGAGCGATGGCTCCATCAATTGAGCTCTTTAAGGTAGTTGAACCAGAAGATTCAACAAACATTCTTTGTTACGACTACTTCAGATTCTCAGACCAAACTGTCGGAGATGCTTCTTTGACATCATATATTGCTATGACTTACAGCAAGATTAGAACCGTCTTTGAAGACTCAGTGACCTTCCCACAAGCCGATATTGAAGCAATTATTTACAATAGCATTAAGTTTGTGTTCAGTTATGATAATGCTTTAATTTGAGAGTTCGATTATCCAACTACTAACTTCATTAACAGTAATGTTGATGATAATATTCTTTTTGCATTTATTTTGAATAACTATGGAAACACGGTCCACACTCTAGCTAACAACTGTCTCTCCTGCATGAGAAGGTGCTCTGGCACAGGATTCCTGCCCTTTTTAATCGTAAGTTCTAATTAATTATATTAGTTTCCTATAGTTTGCATGAGATTCCGCCAAGCGCCCTACACTAGAGATTAAGGAAAGTGTCCTAAGCATTAGAGGAAAAGGGCTATAGCTTGAGGGGAAGGTACACCCCAAGAATCGTGGGGAAGCAGCTGTGCAATACATCTAAACTGGGCATTTAGAATCTGCATACATGCGCACCCAGCAGGCGTGCATCCGGGCTCTGATCGCCGCCCTCGACCACCTGGGCCTCCAGAACATCTGACTACAGGGGTTTTTAATATGCATCTCGAAGTATTGTCAAGGGATCTCCGAGGACTTTTTCGGAATAATGATGTTCGATAATCTTGGCGCCTGCGGCACTTGGCTAGGTCGGAAGTTCCAGCGTTGTGAGATAGACTGAGCCGCTCGGGTGGTGCCACTGGTTGGCCGCGAATGTGAAATTTAACTCCCATATCGACTGAAATACCATTTCGAAAAATATCCCTTTTACTTTTTCCAAATTTAAGTACCCTACTTTCTACATCAATTTGCTATCTATCCCTATTTATCTAATCACTTTTGTTACACAGCTTACCCCTAAATGCTACCAAATCACATGGATGTATTGGCTTGGTCTGAACCCTTCGTAGCTGAGAAAGTAGTTAAGATGCTATTTAATGTACCGAAATAAGGTCAAGACCTACCTGATGAAGAGGAGCAAATTGACCCATAGAAAATAACAGAACCAAAATCAACTCGTAAATCAAGCAAAAAGTTATTTTACCTATTTTTAATATTTTTATAGAGGCTGATTTATTGAGAAACAAAGCGCGTGTTATGAACAAAATGATAAAGAAGTTCAAAATCCTGAGAGAAGATAATGAGAGTGTTATGTAACTTAAAGGACTCTGCTTTGATATTAAAGTAGCTAAAGGTCTGCTACTAGAGGGAAAGAAGGCAATTTAATATGAGCTAACTGATAGATCGAAAGTATTCATAAACGTTAAAAAACTTGATTCACAAATGAGGCCATGCCCTTATTTTCACAAGGATAAATAGGATCATCTGATAACACCTAAGGCGGCAGCTTGAATCAGTGAGAATGTGATGCAACTGTTTAAAGCCATATTTCATCACTCACTATACTAGCGCTGCTCAATCATGCTCTCCAATATTATTCCATCTGATAGGCAGCTCTAACTTTTTTCTAAGCATTATTTATTCAAATCTCACATTTATCAGAGAGTGGGATTGGGGTTTCTCATGTACATAACTAGCTAGATATATATCTCAAAGTACATTTATCATATTAAATAATCTCCCAATTTTTTACAATCTTTTATTAAGATATTAATTCTGTAATGATCGTAATTAATAGAAAAAAATATCAATTCCAAACTAGGAAACACTCTCTGTGAAAAATTTAGTAGATAAGACACAATCTGAGAATATTATATACTAAATTGGAAGTTCACTATGATTACGATGAGTGAAAGAATATTATCATTTAGCTATTAGTAACAACTAAATACTTAAACAAGAACACAGAAGTAAAGATGGTTCAGTCGAGTGAAAGAGAAGGAAAATAGGAAAGATGAATATCTTATAGTTTTATAGGCAAGAATATGGTCGTAGGACCAAAGCAATATTTTATATGTAATCACTATAAAATGGCTTTAAATACTTAAAATTTTAAGTTTAAAGTTCCTTGATAAATATCAATGTGAAATTTATATAGTATTCTTTCATTAATTAATTCAAGAATATGATGTAGAAATGATTAAGCCGCCACCAAAATATTATTACAACTAATCGATTATTTATATATTTATGCTCGATTAAGAAATTGTGAGTCAATTTACTAAAAAAATATTAAATATATTAAATGTGTAATTGAATAAATATAAATTACTACGTAGTTACATTATATTGTTTTAATGAAACTATTTTATAATATTTATAAATTATTGATTTTTAACTATAATTATTAACTTCTCAAGAACAATTTATATCTTAATGTTTCCTCTCTATCTCTCTTTATTTATAAAAGATTTTCAATAATTTTTATGACTTTATATATCCACAAAAAATTAGAATAGATCTGCATTTAACAGCTTATACTGACTGTATTTAATATATTTTCATTTTTATATCTGTTTTAAATAATGAATTTAATTTTGTAAGTTTAAAACTACCCTTTTATTTTTGTAGAATAGTAAAATTCTTATATAAAGACAGTTTAGCAATATTTATATTGAAAGCAACATTTTTGAACCTCCAAGACATACAATTAATTTTTTAAGATCTTATGCTAGAAATCTGGAGGACAATATTTATATATTTAAATGGTTTATTTTTTTAATTATAATAATGTGAAAATGCTTAAATAAAGCTTTCATTTTTATTATATATTTTGTATATATTAATAATAAAAAAATATTAAATAAGAAACACAGAATGGGTATACTGAGCAAAACACAAACAGATATCATATAGGGAGTTGTGGAAAACAATCAAACACATCACTTAGCCTAATACACAATTGATATCATAAAGAACAACAGAGAATAGTGGGGATTACACATGCTAGAAATTCTAACAATCATCGCTAGAAAGCTCATAAGGAAAGGCTACAATATACTCAACCAATTCTAAATTTACCTCACTAAGCTTCAATACGACCAAGAAAACACAGATGACTAAGTTCAACTCTGGACCCAACAACTCTTCCATATGTTGAGACTAGCAGCAATAAACAATCGATTTATCAGAGCTCAAACTAAAGCTCCGGAAATCGAAAGACCAGCCTCCCCACCACAAGAAGAAGTCCAAACCGATCATTATGTGATCAGAGATAGTTAACACAAAAAAGAGCTCGAATACTTCGAGAAAAAGTACCAAGAATACGAAAACAACCTTAATGACTCCAATAGAAACCTAAACCTAATAACAAAAAAGGTACTATACTCCGAAAACGGAGATGAATGGAGCTCAGAGGAAGAAAACAAAATTATGACGCCAACGACTAAGAAGGCTCCATAGAGGAAAGTTCTAGTCAACATACTTACTATATAGACAGTCAATCCGAACACTCAGAAGGGTTCAGGAATTACGTCCGCAAAATTTGCGAAGATGCAAACGTCAAATACGTCATCGGGAAAAGATAGTACTAAATACCAAATTAATAATTAAAAGTTGAACCTTAAAATTTAGTACTAAATAATAAAAATTAAGATTAGGATTATAATTATCAAACTATTAATTATAAAGATATGCAGACTATCACTAAAGCACAACTGATAGAGAGATTCGATACAAGAGAATCATGTATCTCGATCTGGCTCAACACTATCAATACATCGCTCTTTAACAAAATCAAAGAGTTCTCCAATGTCATCAATGCCATGTTACAAAAACTTTCTAAAGATGACCAACTAAAATGGCTAAACATGGACGAAGCACAATTAGGAACTGAGATAAAGGAAAAAACAAGCTCAATGCACGACAAAAAATTAATAGCAACCCTATTTTTCAGACTTCTAACAGTGATCCTCATGAAAAATATCACGGCCAACTAACTCAGCTGCATATCAGTATCAGCAGATTACCACCAACACCTAAACAAGGTAGAAATCAACATCAAATGTCTCTAAAAACTCACATACTTTATGAAAAGCGACTTCATATAGCTCATCACTACAATATGCAAAGATTTTATAGCATCCAAGTAACTCAAATTCTCAATCAATGTCAAACACTTTGACACGTAATTTAAGTTCAAGGACCAAGGAGAAACAGTCTAAATCCTTCACACTAAGCCCAAAAGAGGAGGCAAGAGACAATCAAAGAAGACCTAAAGGAAAAGGAAGAGTAGAAAAGAGAAGAAACAACAGAAGAAGATGAAGACTCAGTATACAAGAGAGAATCTCCAAACTAACTAAAGGGCTTGTCCCTTATTTGCACTAAAAAGTAACTTTGATCCGTTGTCCCTTGAGACCTCAATGTGATTATATTATTATTATTATTATTATTATTATTATTATTATTATTATTATTATTATTATTATTATTATTATTATTATTATTATTATTATTATTATTATTATTATTATTATTATATATTTTGTAAATTATTACTAAAGAAATTCATTACAATGTGGCTTTATAATAATAGTTCATCATTTATTTTTTATTCGAAAGTTAAATAATATTACTCATATTCCTATCATTAAGTGAACTTCATTCAAGCACAGTTGGACATCCACGATTTATCTGCCACTGCCAACTTGGTTTTGAGCAAAGCGATTTGGAATCAAACTGGCTTTTTTGGAATACACATACTTTCACGATCTCCACTCAAACTCACTCAGATAAGTCAACGTCAGGAATCAAGACTATGGTTTGATTTTAGTAATAGACAATAAATATGAAAAACTTAATTTGAGATAAATTATTTAAAACTTCTAACTTACTCATATTTGTGAAACCACAAACTCCCATGAGCAAAATGTATTAATGGTCTAAATTGATATATTTTTAATATCAAAGAAAACTGCTTTCGGTTTCTTCAGTGTTCTCTCTGAGTTTTGCTTTAAATTCTTTAATATATCCCTATTTAAATATTTTAATTAAAGGTGATTGTGATGGTTTGATTTTCTCTTTTAAGATAGAGATATTTTTATATTAGCTAGCCATTAAAATTTGAAGCTGATTACATACAAATAATTTAATAATTCAGAATTGCATTCAATTAGAGAATAAAAAAATTGAAATTTAACTTATTAATTTATAACACCTTGTAATTTCTGACCTCATAATAAAATAAAAAGATATTGTTTATCTGGTATGATCCTAAAAAATTCATGTTAAACTAAAAAATATCAATTAATTCAAATTTCTTATATTTAGTGAGATGATTTGATATTGAGCTAATTATTTAGAATTTTTTTCTATATAAATTATATATAAATTAATTTCAGTAATAGCATCTAGCATTTTTTAAAAGGTTACCTAATAAATTGAATGAAGCTCTTATAAATAAATTTAAAATCATAGTTATATAAGCTATATTAAATTTACAATAATTAAATGGATATTCACAACTAATTAATATAAAATTAAATAAGTTATCATAAATGGAGCATGAGTATATTAAAGTTGGAAAATATTAAAAATATTTTCATTTTCAATAATTCTTTGGGAGTGATGGTTGGTAGTCAAGTAGATGATAGAGGAATGAGAAAATGACAAAATAATTTATATTTGGAGAGATAGCATAGTTACTAACAGTGTGACAATTTTGGATTTCCATCAAGTCAAATCATTGTATATTGCTTTTTTTAATTATTTCATAACAATATAAATCTTAATTGATTAAGGAAATTATGAATTCAAAAATGATTTATTGCTCTATTTATTGAAATTGATATATAAGTTTTTAATGTGATGAATTGGATGTCCAAATTTAATATTAACTACTTTTATTATCCTGTGTTTAATGCAACAAAATTTTAATAATTTATATTATTAAAATTAAAGAATATGTAAATTATTAAATTAGATTGTAACTTTTTCTGAGGGTACGGATGATTTACTTCCTCAACAAGGCAATCAAGAAGAACCCTGACCTTATGGAGAAATTAGACTTCATAAGAACCATCCCTAAAAGATTCTTAAGATAATTAATACAGGGGGTTTACTAAGCCTTCAATAAAGGCCTAGAAAGCATCTCAAGAGGAAGTCAATTACAGTTAATAGACTTCTTCAATAAAGTGATTGGTTTTGACATATCTCTTCAAACAGCCTTCTTTACTAAGCTAGCGGCAACCTAGATTAGCATTACCTCAAGGGAATAACTCTACGACTTCTTCTTTACGCTTGAATTGGATCATAAAAAGTAGCAATGCCAGAGGAATAGTAACCTATAAATTCAGCTAACTATTATCTAGACTATTACCACTGCCATCACACTAGCCTTCACAAATCTCTCTAACTTAAAAGTGTACTAAATATGAAGGAATGGCACTCTAGACTGTTATTCAATACTGCAGACGTAGTTAAAATCTTCACTATACCTCAAACCTTAAAACAAATTATGATCTTAATAAGATTAGTTGAAGTTTTTGAGACTATTGACAAAGAAGCGCTGGTTACCACCAATTTCTAGGAGGAAGTCCAACTCTCTCAGAAATCCACGAAGCCCAATACACAAGATGTTGAGATGACTGATGAGTTCCGTGACGTACCCAACATTAATAAGAAAAATCTTAAAAATTAAAGTGCGCAACAAGAATAACCTAATAATTTATTCCATGACGTATTAACTTAAACTGATGACGCACTTACTATTAAATATTAAGAAAAATAATAGTAAATAATTAAAGATTTAAAATAAAAATATATGGAGGCAAAAGATATAAAAGGTATTATCAATGAACAACATTG
>ARYC01012588.1:0-10280 GCA_000711775.1 Oxytricha trifallax | reverse complement strand
ATTTGATTTCCTGTACTTTTTGAATTCATTCAACCTCATTTATTCCCACGAATTCTTTCGAATCAGTCAAAAACTGAGTTTTTTTTGTATTGAGTCTTAGATTGTGAGACTTTTCATTCTCTCTAAAACATGAAATTACTCTCTCCATTTGTTGTTTCTTTTTTACATTTATGAGTAGGTCATCTGCAAAAGCTAGCAGTTTGCCTTATCTTACTAAAGATTTCAATTCTGGTTATGAGAAGAATGCGTCTTGTAGATAGATATTGAATAACATAGACGATAATCTGCTCCCTTGAGCTACACCTCTATGGGCATCTATTTATTCTCCTTCATATGTTATTCTGTTGTTTTGTATAGTTCCTCAATCCATCTAACCACTTTGGTGTCAAAGTCTGTTTTTACTCTTTGTTGTAAAATGCTCATTAATTTGTCTTTCCAGACTGAATCATATGCTTTTTAAAGATCAATGAACAGGTAGGCTTCTCTAAATTTGCTCTTCCTCCTTGACATTTTGATGTGTTCCAACAATCTTATCAAGTTTATATGTGTGCTTTTGTTTTCTTTGAATCCATTCTAGTAGTTACCTGTTGTTAGTATTTCACTCTTCTAGTCTTGTATTTTGTTTACTATGACCTTTTCAATAATTTTGCTTAAATGTGAGTTTACGACAATCGGTCTTGTGTTGTTTATTTCTGGATATAATTCCCTTTAATTTTTGCTAAGCAAGATCAGTCTACCTTCTTTTATATATTAGGGAAAGGTCCCCTAATTGATCCACTTTACTATAGTTTAAACTACAGTCCTTTTAAGGTTTTCTGATTTCGCGAGCATTTTTCCATCAAATTCATCCTGTCCATTTGCTTTGTTGAAATTACACTCTGTAATTCCTTTATCTACATCAGTTTCAACACAGAATTATTCTCCATTCTATTCTTTATCCATCATTGCGTCTGATTGCTTTTTTATCGCTTTGTCTTGAATCCTATCATCAGCGAATAAGTTTTGTAAAACTCCACTACTTTTTCCGAAGTCTGTTCTCCTGGTTAGATTCTTTCCTATTCAATTGTCAGACCTTTGATTGGTTGGGATTGTTTTTGGTTTTTAGTAAGTCTTTTTACTAAGTAGAAAAATCCTTTTAAATCGTTCCTATCAAGGCAATGCTCCATATCCCTTATCGCTTCCTTCCATTGTTATTTAGTGTCTTAGTATGTGCTATTATCATTCCTTATGTTATTCCTAACGGCCCAATATGGTGGTTATTGATACCAATTCTTTGCTTTACTTTGTTTTTCCAGTTTGCTTTCAAAGCAATTTCTTATTGGCATTTCCAGGTCTTCTGGTCTCAAGTCTTGTTTTTCTTCAATGAATGTTTTCCAGCACTACTTCCTGACATCGCTAATCCTTACTGTCTTTTCCTTGTCAGTCATTTTCAGGTCGTTGTTCGTGAATTTCATCACTAACTTTACTTGGATCAGTTATGATCTGTGAGTCTCAGTTGATCAAGTTTCCATTCTCTTGTTTCTGCGTTTGAAAATATTTGGTCAAGTTCCTTTGTGTGAGTTCCCAATCTTTGTGGAATTGACTGCATTAATCCCTCTTTTTTTAGTCTTTTGCTAAAGACTTTTAGATGAAAATTAAAATCACCCATTACTATTATTCTTTGTTTGTTGCATTTCTATTTGATTGATCTAATCATGAATGTCACTCTATTTTGGAGCTCTTTCACTTCATCATTTTAGTAAGGTGGTATATACATTGTTATCATATGAACCGAGAATCCTCCTGCGTTTAGTATGTTCCATGTCATATACTATCTAAGGGTTTTTACAGTTTTCATTTAGTATTTGCCACTATTTAAAGTGAGTACTCCTCCATTTCTCGCAAGTTGTGTTTGTGTTATATTTTAACTGTTTTATCCATTAATTCTTTGGAGTCTCGTTTCAACGAGATCAATAAAGTCTGGTTTCCTATCTTCCAATTCCTTCAACATTGAGTATTGTTTAAGTTTTGAATTTAATCCTCTAACTTTTTACAGACAAATTTTTAGTTCAACATGTTAGTCAGCTATCTATCTTTTGTTGCTAATAACCTCTGTTCTTCTTTTACTGCGCTATTTCTCAGCAAATCGTTCATTCCTCTTTACCCAACCTTCTGCTTGCCTTTGAGGTTAAAAAAATGGAGCTGTCGGTTGCTGTCTAATGTGACAGTGTCTTTGTTTAAGTTTTTGTAGTTATTTTTATTGTTAACTTCAACATTTGGGTAAATTCTCTTCTGATTTGTTGGTTGCCGTTTTGAATATTCAAAGTAGTCTTGGATGGATCTCTGTTATTGTTGTTTTACCTCTTCTTTTTCCATGTAGACCGGCAATCTTCTCCTTGAGCTTTTTCCTTCTGTACCTTTCATAGGGTTCCCGTTATTCCGCCCTTTTTTTAATTTCTAAAAATTTTTCTATTATTGAAATTATAATAAAAATAATATTGTAGGAATACATTTGATTTGGGAAATAAATTATAATTAAATTAATCAAAATAATAATTAGTGGCAATTAACTTTCTGGAAAACTATACAATATGGTACTTGTTCGATAGAGAATTTAAAATTAGTTGGACTTTACTATTGGTGGTACCCCTCTATCGCATCCCCAGACTTAGATAAATCTACTTTAATTCTGGATAATTTGTTTAGTGTATTTTAATAGCAAAATTAAAGTAGATTTATCTCAGTCTGGGGATGCTATAGAGGGGTACCGACAATAGTAAAGTCCACCTAATTTTTAATTTTCTATCGAATAAGTACCATATTGTATAGTTTTCCAGAAATTTAATTGCGACTAATAATTATTTTGATTAATTTAATGATAATTTATTATCCCAAATCAAATGTATCCCGACAATATTTATTGGCTTAGTTTGTTTATGTTTTTCTAAACTAATTCTTTAATAATGTCTACAGTTTTGCTGTTCTTAAGCTGGGTGAAATTTCTTAGTATTTTGTTGGGAATGTCCTTGGGCGTCCAAAATGCAAGTCTTTTTAATTAATTATCCATTTTTTCTATTTCCTCTATCTTCAGATAATTAGCTGCTATTAAAGGAGTGTATTTATAGATAACCAGGGATCTTATTTGAGCTACCATTATTGTATCGCATATCATTGGGTTGTTAGACTTCGAATTCTTTAGTAGAGCTCCTTTTGATTTTTTATCTCATTCCAAGTTCCTCTTAGGAATTGCTAAGCGTCTAGGTTAACGGTCTTTCCTAAATATTATGCTTCTTTCGATTTCTTGACTACTTTTATTTCTTCCAGATTTTCTAATTGTTTGGCGTAACTTAGAAATACTGTCTTTTATGAGTTTAGTTATGAGTTCTCTCTATTTCTTTAAAGTATTCTATTATTCTCTTGAATTGTTTCTTGTCTTTGATGTTTGCTAGAATGTCATCAGTGAACGCTTTAAGTTTGCCTTAGATATAAAATATATTAATATTTGATTAATAATATTTATGAATATAAAAGTCAAATTATTAATCCTCGGCATTTGATATGATTAAGTATGTTTTGTTTTTTTTAAAAATATTTATTCTTTATCAAATAAAATAAAGTAAGTACATAGATTGTAGCATGCCAGAGTGAAGTGGGCATTATTTTATAAAAGCTTGATTTCAAAAATTACCTCAATTTTGACAATTTCAATCAAAAACATATACTTTAATTAATAATCGCACTAAAATAAAGCTATTTTGATGACTCAATCAAATCTGCTTATAACTTGAAAATAAGGAATTCTTCGCTAATAATCTGCATGTATTAGTAGAGTTCTGTTATATTATCATTGAAAGAATATATTTAGAATTAGTAGTAATTAATCTCTAAATCTGAGAATTATTTGAAGAGGAATATTTTATGAAATAAAATAATGCTTAGTATATAGAGAATTTCTCGGAATAAAGAAAGACTCAAAAGATTGCATTATCTCTGAGGAAAATAGTTTATATTGTATGAAAAAAGCTATTTTCTTATATACTAAAATACATAAACATTGAAATAATCGATAATTGAAATGGAAGACTCACAATTAATTACTTTGAGATAGTGGTTTTTGCTCAGTTCTGCTGTTCATAAACTTATATTTATTTGTTTAAAGATATTATTTTGGGTTGTGATTTATTATAAGCTCCAAAATAAAAACTTATCATATGATTTAATAAAATAATTAATAATTTCCTATTTAATGGAGTTTTATTCTAAATTGTGCGTATAACTACTTACTAAGATTTTCCAATTTATTTATTCTCAGATAAAATAACAATAGTAGTTTTTTGAATTAATTAATAAATTAAAAAGAAATCAAATGACAATTAGAGGATATAAATATATATCAGGAAAAGTAGCCAACCAATGAAAGAAGCAGACTACCAGTATAAAAATAGAGGATCAAGCCAAAAATGAAAGAAAATTCCAATAATCATATTAGAAAATACTTTAAAATTTAAAATTTGTATTTTCAAATTTTTACATTCATGAATATTCTTTATAAAGCGTAATGTATTAATAAGCAATATAAAAAGTAACATCTAAAATATAATGGAAAAAAAGGAGACAGGAGATGTAAATTAGGCTAGTAAGTTATGGATTCATTCTTAGGTATGGGTCTTAACTACCTTTGTCTTACACCAAGCGGCTAGCAATTTTTAAGTAAATTTCCAATATTCTAGACGTCCCGCTGTCTTCGGTAATGACGTTCTTCGTAAAACAACAAAAACTAGAAACACATAACTAAGTGATTTCTTACAATAAAAGGCAAAAGGTTCCTGAGGCTTTCATAAGACATGTCATCTCTTCTTAGGTGCTGGAGTAATAAAAAGGACTGTCTCTTTAGTGCGAATGATAAAACTCAGCAACTAAAATCTTGGTTATACTCTAACATCATCTAAACTTAGAGTTGTATATAGGAAAAATAAAATAAAGTAAAAAGTTATGAAAGTTAGATACAAGATTACAGACAATTAAGAGAATAGGTTAATTAACCAAAGAATGTTAAGTTATACAAGTCTATAATAATAGCTCTCGCTAGGAAAAAAAGTGATATATGTTTGAGATTATTTTAAACCCTTTTAAGCTAAATTGTAAACATGGGCTCCTTTATACCAAAATTGTACCAAGAATAAACATGGCATTATTTTTAAGACACAAGCAGCAATTGTTGGTGTGAGTTAGGAAGTAGAATTGGATGGCTACATAGTGAAGCCTTTATCAATAAATTCTACCGACTGTTTGTACTTGCTTGAGTGCATTAGAGTCAGGAATCCTTCCTCACAAGTTGTAATATTCTGGGACAACCTTCGTCTTCACCATAGTCAAATCGTCTAGAATCTTATTAGAAGCTATGGGTGGGTTTGAGTCTTTAACGAGCCATACTCCTCTGAATACCATTGCATTGAAGAGGCTTTTTCTAAAGTCAAGCAAATTTACAAAAAAACTTTAATTAACAAATATTTCAGGTTTGCAGCAAGGTAACACATGGACCTAGTAACAACTTCAATTGAGAGTGTCAATTGTGAGATAATAGCGGGAAATCAAAACCCCAAAACCCCTTAATGAGGTTTATAAGTGCTTTGATTTGTAGGGAATTCGTTAGGGGTTGGAGTTATTAATTAAATGCGAGACAAAAATAGCAAGCTTTTGGGGTCTATTTATGATGAGGAGTATATAGATTTAGTGTTTAAACTGCGATTTGGATGTGATATATACAGTGAGTAAGTCAAACCAGTACTTAATTATAAGACAATTGCACTGCTCTTAAAGCGAAGTCCTTCAACTGTTCGCTCCCACTGCCTTATAGCAGTATAACTTAAGCAATGATAGCTGAATTCTATGCCTTAGAGGAAGTCAAAGTTTCAATAGAAGCATATTGACTATCTTATTAATGAAAAAACTTTGAAGTATTGGGCTCACTTCTCTTTCGACTAACGAGTTATTATGTTTCATCGCCAGTTCCCTGAGTTGTAGATCTCTGCTTAGTCTATAGCCAACTTCTATAAATGAAATGGTATCTCTTACAAAGGTGTTAATCGTATCAAGAGAGTTATTGATTTCACTCTGCCATTTTACAACAACAACTTAAATTATATTTATAATTTAATGCAGAGAGCCTAATAGAATAATATTAAGTTTATTCATGCTGACGAGGCTGTGTTTACTTCAACACTTTCATCTAGAAGTCTTGGTATAAGAGGCATAGTAACATAGAAGTTTATGACTAAAAAGTCAAGGTATAAACAATGGCAATTCTTGGAGGTGTTAGCGAGGATGCTGGTTTAGAAACTTATTTTATTCATCCTCGCTCTATTAAGACAGAGCAGTATATTAATTTCTTAGAACAGCTGAGGGAGAAGTACTCTGAATTAGAGATTATACTGTTTGTTGATAATCTCTCTGTTCATAAGACTAAAGAACAAGGAAGAGTTATGAAGAACTTAGAATAACGCCAGTGTTCAACGTACCTTACAGTCCACAGTTTAATGTAATGAGTTCTATTGGGGTATATTAAAAGGCCATTACAAGAAACTGCTGCTCTACCACTTGATGCATGACCTACCTATCGATACAGTAGACTTTATTAAAAGCTCAGCGAAGAGAGAAGATAATTTATTGGCTTAAAAGTGTGCTAAAGAAGGGAGAGTGAATGTATATAAATAAGTTGTGTAGTTAAGTTAATGAATATATAAGTCACATTTAAAAATCTTAAGAGGGAGCTGGCTTCTCTTTCTTTTCTTCTACTTCTTGCTTCCCTCCTCCTAAGTTTCTTCTCTTGCTGCCAGCTCCAGCATCTATGTTCATTTACTCTGGAGGTTAAATATTTGAATAGAGTCTCTTGCTAACTTCATACTTTGTCTTCGACTTTCGCTCTCTGTGAATTTTGCTCTATTCCTTCATCAAGAAGATGCCAGTTCCAGATTTTTCTAAAGAGTTAAGCTACAAATCTTACTTGAAATATAAGGGTGCTTCTTCAGCTCTGATAGCCAGCACTCACTTATCTTGATCCCTTGCTTTTCCTTATCTTCTGATGAGATGCTGTACCTCTTCTTATGAGATTCTTGAATAATTTCTTTCAAGTAATCACCTTTAATTGTTGCAAGTATGCCAAAGAAATAGTTTCTTTCAGGTAGTTTATTTGACAACTGCTTCTTAGTAGGCAGGTACAACGAAACCTCTGGGTCATTCATTGCATCATCATATAAATTAGTCACTGAGATTTCAGGATAGTTTGGAATCTCTGCAAACTTTACATCTTAAGTTTTCAATGCTTTCTTCTCTTCGCAGAGTATCGCTCTTAGAAATGAAATTTTAGTACCTTCCATCGTTGGCAGGAACAAACCAACTACATAATCAAGATTAGCCACTATGAGTTCATTACCTTGCTGCACCAGGTAACGATGCAAATCCTCCTTGCTTCTAAATCTTTGAATCAATTCTTGTGCTTGCACTCTTTTCATTACATCATTCATTGACCATCTTGTTTACAGATCTAAGAAATGATATTCAAATTTAAGTTTATTGATTTCAATTACATACCTCAGTAAAACCTACTATTAAATATGGGCATCCTATAGGAGGTCAACCTCTTAGAAGGATATGGAGAAGGTTTTGAGAACTGGTTTCAAACTTGAGAGATTGATATCAATTTCTGCTGTTATAGTTCCATATTTTTAAATTTAAATTGGTACGTGCTTAATTAGGAGCAGCTCCTAAAATGCTAGTACTTATTAGGAGCTTTAATTAATGCTAGTACTTCATTAGGAGCACCTTAATTTTAATTATAAAATGACAAAATACCTCCTAAAGCAGTACGTACTTAATTAGGTGCACCTCCTAAATCGGTACGTACTATAATCAACTTATTGTTGATAGTAAAAATGTTTACTTCCTCACCCATATTTAGAGCTGGATCGTCTCTTAACACTTATATTCTTCTCTTGTACTCTAAGAACTTTCCTTGAAACTTGTAGGCTTGCAAAGCTCTCATATAAGCTCTCAGTTATAGAGGCAGTTTTATAATTTTAAATTCAAATTTTAATATGAGCGCTAACATTTTAAGAAATACAACAGCACTTCCATCAAACTAAATGAGACTTACCTTTGCAGCAATAAAAAGTGTGATAGCTGTGAGATGAACTCACTTAAAGAACTACTAGAGCTATCACTTGAGGTCTCTGTTATTAAATTGAAATTAATAATAGAAAATTAATGGCAAACAAGTGTGTCGGAGACAGAGAGGAGGAGAAAGTTAGAAATGAAGTTTCTATGTAAGCAGATGAATTTGAATTATTTTTTTGTGAGTTGTGTGAGAGAGACTTCACTTATAAGTCTAGCTGGTACAGGCATATGAAGGTCCATAAGGAAGCTAAGCCTACTGTTTACTTAAAGCATGACAAAGTTGATGGAAAGTATGATTGCTTTGAGTCCATAAGCAGTACTGTCATACAAGAGATTTAAAGAAGCATCTTTTAAAAGCCCACAAGAAAGAGATAGAAGTTGAAGATTAAGACACTCAACTGAAGTTGCTCAACAAAAGAAAAGCAAGGGAACCTCTTTAAGCTGCTGAGCTTTAACAAGCAACCGAATCAGAGTATGTGAGGATTGCACGCAACCTCTTAGCATCAGAGGTCACTAAAATCATGATTTAGATATAATACAAGAAAATTCCAGTACTAGCATAGATTGATTTAGATACTTCTCTCTAAAGCTACCTAATTCTAGAGGACTCCTATGACAAGAAAGTTATGAAGGATCATCAGTATGCTTACAAGGTATATCCTTTCAACTATCTCCTTAGTGATGATAAATATTATATGGAGTTTACTAATGAGTATTAAGTACTCACTCAGGCTAAGTTTAAAGAGTGCAAATACTTAATAAAGCTAGATGCTGTTCTCCTAGCCAAAGATCATGAGGCTTTCAGACTACCACTCTTTGAAATGACACTCAGAGATTTCATATCTGATCAAAGAAATCATAGATAGCTTGCATGAATAGCAACCTAAGCTATTCAAGGTATCAAAGAACTTCATAAGTTAGGCTTTGTTCACAGGGATCTCAAGCCTGAGAATATAATGTTGAACTTTTCACCCCGTGACAGTAACAATTATTGATTTCAACAGAACATTAAGAGTGGAAGTATCAAGGCTTGGAAGTGTTATGGAAACTCCAGGCTAGTATCCAGAAAGAGAAGACTGGAGAGATGGTGACTTTCAATGGGATGTGTGGGCTATGGCAGCAATAATCATAGAGTGCTATATGCCGCGCAATGAATACTACTCTACAAGGTGTGAGAAGGATGCCAAACAAAGAATAAAGCAATTTATTGACAAAACAAGAGTATCTCAATCAATGAAACAAATGGCAGAGTCAATAATAATAAAACCAAAATCAAGATCAGACATATCAATATAGCAGATAGAGTTGTGGTTAAGTAAGATAAACTTCAGGCCTCTGCCACATGATCCAAAAGTGCATTTTGAGTGATTAAATTAAATACATTTACAATAAATTTCACATTAAAACCTATTAATAACCCCAACCCCTAACAAATTCCCTACAAATCACAGCACTTATAAACCTCATTAAAGGGTTTTGGGGTTTTGAATGAAGAGGTTGAAGCTTAAGAAATGATCTCAAGATTTAGAAGCAAGGAAGATCTCTATCGATACCTCACTTAGCATGGTAAGCATGTGACATATAGTAAATCATATACTATAGTGGGTTTAATTCTTCCAACGATGGAAGGTACCAAAATCTCATTTCTAAAGGCGATACTCTGTGATGAGAAGGAAGCCTTCAAAAACAATGAAATTAAGTTGATAGAAATACCAAACTACCCAGAGATTTCAGTCACTAATCTCTACGATGATCGATGAAAGATGAGGAGTTGGAAGTTTATCTTCCTACCAAGAAACAACTCCCTAACAAGCTTCCAGAAAGGAGTTTCTTCTTTGGTGTTCTCGGCACTTTAAGAGAGAGTTATCTCAGAGAGATCATTGAAGAAGCTCACAAGAAACGCTACTCTATTTCTCCTGAAGATTAAAAGAAGCAAGGCATACTAATAAGCGAGACCTGGCTAGCGGTGCTTAAGAAGCATCTATACCTCTCTAGTAAACTTTTACGCATAACTTTGTAGGGAAACCTGGAACTGGTATATTCCTAATGAAAGAACATGCAAAGGTTCACAGAGAGAGAAAAGTCATAGACTATTCATGAAGTGAGCAAGAGACTTTATAAAGATTTTT
>ARYC01012580.1:0-13636 GCA_000711775.1 Oxytricha trifallax | reverse complement strand
GGCATCGCTAATCCCTAAAAATCCCATATTTTCTCCTTCTCTCATAACCCTGCTAAACTTGCATCTGACTATAGTTTGCTCATCTTGAAGAATGTAAATAATGAACTGGCGACTCTCGTCACTAGGTTGAGTTGAACTCAGATAGAAATTAAGGAAATCAAGGAAATTAAGCGAGAGTTTAAGTTGTTATGGGGTGGGAGTTTGAGTTGAGGTAAGCACCTCAGAGAGACATTTTCTATATATTTCCAATATTTATAAATTTATAATTAATGATAGAGTATTTAAGATAAAATTTTAGATTTATTAATTAATTCATTTTTAAAATTAAAGCAATTTATTGATGTTACAAAGAAGACTTGATTTGTTGAATGAGGTTAATAATTAAAATAAAATTTCATATTTTTTAAGGGTTCTTCTAGTGAGCAAAAATGATCAATCGATAATTTGAAATAATTATACAAGCTCTAACATATTATTTATCATTACCTTAAACCACTGTGGGAGGCTTATTTAGAGTAGATTCATAAAGAATATAAAATTATTTTAAGAAATTTTAAAGATAAAATATTAAAACAAGAAACTGTAGAAGAATGGTTTAAGAAAGAATAAGAACAAATTTAAAGCTATATAATGATGCATCATTAATGGATGATTTAGAACTTTAAAATTCATATTACGTTTTTAAATTGAGTAATCTCAAGAATATCGTGCTAATTGGAGATCCAACCCACTATCATTTCAAAATATTAAAGCTAACAATAAATACTTTGATATTTAAGTATATTTTAATTGCAAATTAGCTTTTAAAGTAGTTATAATTTTTCAAACTGAATTAAATTTCAGCTATCACTTCACTAGGATTAGTATGACCTATTTTAATCAATAAATTTGTTAATAATATTATATTTATTGCACTTTAAGTAGCCCAGCCAGTCAAATCAATGAAGTCTCCAGTCTCCTCCTGTAAAATAAATATATTGTAGAAAAACATTCATATAAATGATAAATCTTCAATTAGTTTGGCTACATGATGAGTTTGTTCCTCCATTCTATTATCGAACTGTCTCAGTAAGTAATCCTAAATGTCCAAATACTCGGTTTAAGCCACTAAGTTTTGTCTTTTTAGTGAAATCTATTAAGTAATGTTGGGTTGGTTTGTTTGTGTTTAAGTAGGGAAAGTTGAAGGAATTTATAGTAAATCCTCCTCAGTTGGGAAAATGGCCACATCTTTAATTTAAAATTGCTCGGAATGCTCTAATTTAAATCACTATTTAAATTATTTTAAATTAATCTTGATTGATGTTAATAGAGTGATATCTGGAGAGCTCTTCAACTAATATTTCAATCTTCAATTATTCAGTGGATAAACCTTGTAAATTTGACATTAAATCACTGGGTATGTTTATACTTAGAGTATTGAAGATTATATTCAAGTCCTTATCTTCGAATCTCATCAAGATTTCTGGAGAAGTAGAAAACACAAAGAATGAGTAATAGGCTTACGGATTTATATATTTATGACACTCTCAGCAGTAAGGCAATCTTTTATAAAAATTAAAAAAAATTTAGTATGATTCATTTAATTATTCTATTTAAAATGAATTTACTAAATTAATTAAGATATAAGTAAGGCAATCTTAAGATGAACCAAGTCCACAATGATAATAGTATATATAATTGGTTTTTAACTATTTTGGCAAATTGTCTATTTCTCTGAAACACCTTGGCTATTTTCTCTGGCTTGACCAGCTTCGATCTTTCTAAGGGTCACACACAAAAATATATAATTTATGCTTAAAATTAATCAAATATTTTTTATCTTTAATTCTTAAAAATTGTGATAGAAATTACTACATGAAGATAAATTCTCAAATTATATGGAAATTATATTTGTTAGAAAATTTATAGAAAATTAGTTTAGTACTATGTGTAAAAAGTGCGTAAGTAAGCATGATAGATTATCTGCGTATCTTTGATCATATTAAATAACATTTTACTTTTTACTTTTACATTATTTATATTGCTGAAATATTCTATGTAATGAAATAATAATTAAATTCTAAATTATTTTTATTTACATTAATAAATATAGAAAATCATATAAAATTATAATTAATAGAATTGATTTAATCTATGATTATAAAACCAAGATTTATTATAAAATTACAAATGTAATTTATTTATATTTTTATTCGTAAAATAATTAATATTTTGACAATAAGTTATATGCAATATTTTCATGATTATCTTTGATCATATTAATGTGCTATAATGCTGAGTTAGTTATGGCTTTCATAACAATATAAATTATAATATACTTTAAAAATGGGGGGAGTTTATTATTAGAGTTTTATTGTAAAAAATTTATATAAAATTCTTCGAGTATCTCATTCAAAGAAGTGATTTTAAAAATTAAAAACTTTTTTAATTTTTATTATAAATTTTTAATTTAATATATTTTTTAAATCTATAACTTTAATTTTTGTAATTCATTCTATAATATTAATTAATTTTTTTAACTCTTCTTATTAAAAACACTAAATAATTATTTAAAAATTACTATTAAATAGCGTTTTTTATATAATCTTAATTTTTATTGATTAAAATTTATCCAGAATAAACCAATTTTAATTTTGAGACTCTCCCCCAAACTTTAAATCTTATAGATATACCGACATCATCCTTTAATATATTATAAATAAACTTTTATTAACTAATGTTTTAATATTCTGGTGGGCAGACTGTAGCAGTAAGAGAGAAAAACTTTAATAATAAATAAAATTAATTTAAATTTAAATTAATTTAATTTATTTAAAATAAACATTAAATTTAATAAATTCTGTTATTTAATTTAAAAATGATGAGTAGTGTAAAAGTGTGAATAAAGAGATTGAATTAGTAAAATATAGATGTGATAAATATATCGAGAAGAAATAGAATGTATATGAAACAGTTTTGATTTTATTGATAGTTTAGAAAATTAGTTCTATAATGTTAAGGTTTTTTAGTAAGTAAGCATGATAGAACATATTTTCTGATAAATTTTACTTTTTACTTTCATAACAACTCTAATCATTCAAAACTTGAATAAAATACAAAATTATTAATAAAATATAGTAGAGAAAAGTATTTTTTCATTATAATCGTTAATAAAATAAAGTTGATTTTTATGATTATTGAATTAAATTTAATAATATACACCATAAGTTATTTTGGTTTTATATTGTTCGATTCTAGAAACACCAACACCACCGTTAGTGCACTATTTCATTTAAAACCCTAAAATATTTAAATATATATTATTTAAAAAATATTAGATTAAGATAAATGTTTGATATTGTTTAAATGTTATTATTATCATTAAGTTATATTCAATCAAATTATATATAAATATTTATTTCTTGAAAGTAATCTTTAAATATAGAGGGTTTGGATTATTATCTATAATGAAGTTTAAAAAGAGATGATAGTTATGGTGATCATAGCTACTCTAATCATTATGTTCATTGCTTAAGAGAAGTACCAACACCACCGTTAGTGCTTCCACCGTTGTGAGATCCGAGTTCTGGTGTACCAGAATAAATTGTCATTAGTATAGCTAAAGTTTAACTAAAATAGAAGCAAATTGTAAATAATGTCAAAATCAATATTTATAATTAAGAAAATTTCTTGATATTTTATATATATCTATATATTTTTAGCAATTTCGCTTATTATATTACCCTATTACTATTTAAATTTTAATTAATATAAGATAAACTTAATTATTATCAATAAAAATAAGATTTTTAAATTTTAAAGTTGCATATGATTGAACCAAATCTAATTTTGTTTAGTAAATCATGATTATTAAAAATCATTTCTGTTTATTTAATATAAACCCTTGAAGCAGTAAGAGAGTAAGAATTATAAGAAAGTCCACCTTGGGCATTGTTGGTTTGGCAAATGGTCTATTTCTCTGAAACACACCGAATAATGCTGTAATGTACAGTTAGAGTTTCTAAGGGTCTCGAGGACTGAGATTGATCCTTGGATGACGAAGGTTCTGTTCTTGGCCTCGTTGGCGTATGAAGCGTGTGCCTCCTCTTCACAGGCGCAGCAGTTGGACTGGCAGATTTGTGAGTATTGAGTATCGGGTACTGTTGACAAGAGATTTTGTTGTAAGACTAATCACTTAAAATGAGAAGTTTTATCAATCAATTTCTGTATTGTTAAAGTTTATTTATTTTATGAAATGCCTCTTGACTGTATCCAGTGTTCAAACCAGCACCTAATCCTGGTAACTCAGAGAATTCTTTATAAAAATTACTTATAACTTTAAAATTAAGTAAAATAAGCTAAATCTATTAATATTTGTTTTAAAAATTGGCATGGGCACTCTGGGAGCTCAACGGATGGAAGATCACCGAAGCTAAGATTGCAAACATAAAATTTTAAAATCCCTCCTTAGCTAATTAATCTAAATAGGTTTATATATCTTCATTGAGTTGAAGATCACCTCCGTTGCTGTTTTATGCGAGGGTCTTGCTGTTCATTTGAGCAAGTTTGTTCTTCATGTTACCAGCGGCGAAGGTACCAGCGACGAGAGCGAGGAGGATGATTGTTGACTTAGTTTTCATTGTGAGTAGTTTAATTTAATCTGTTTTGATTATATACATATAGGAGAGACAATCTATTTATACAAGAGCTTCGTTGCTAAATTAGGCAACTTAACAGATCCAAAACAACGCCGCTTTGTAAATCAAATTACTCTGTCAAATTATATAAAAATTTGAAATATTTAATAAGAAGTGAATGAAGCATATTTTAATTGAGAAATAATACATGTTATAGAAGTATTATAAAGATTTAAAAACTATAATTGTTGTTTAAACTCTGCTGTTCTCCAAAGTTTTGATTAATTTTTTGGTGATTTGAATATCCTTATGCCACCGATATTTATACGGGTAGGCTTAGTTTTGTAGCTGATTTGCATATGTGATGTTGTTCAATTTAGGTTTGTTGTTATAATGATCATCCGAGTCTTCAACTTTTCAAATACATAAATTACATACAAAATATAAAAATATGTTAGAAATTGAACTTTTTTGTTGCGAGTAAATTATTCGAGAAAATTATATAGATCAAGTTATTGTTGCAAAGTTATGTGATGCTTTAAATTAAGCTGTACACAAGTTTAATCATTGAATTTATTACATTATCAATTTAATTCTAAGCAACTCAATTTACACTCACTTTTACAAAAAGAGAAGCATAATATTTTCACGAATGAGGGATTAGTAAAATATAAATCAATTTTAAGATAAAAATACCAATTTAATTAAAATAGGTTATAGTATAAAGTTTTTTAATCTTAAAATGGGAAATAAAGAGTCTGGTTCTCAATAATCTGAGTAGAATAGTTAGCAAGTAAGTTACTCAAATATTCATTATTACTATTGTAGAAAATAGGAAGTAATCCCTAAATGGCTTCAACCGAATTTCAAAGTATGCAAATGAAAAGTGTTAATAAAAATGACAAATCCAATTCGAATAATAAGTCATAAAAAGCATAAAATCAATCAATGAATAATAATTAGGATTCATTCAACAACCCATTTGCATAGTAAAACGCATCTCATTTAGGCCCACCATAAAGTAACATTTCGTTTAACTAAAGTGGGAAGAATATGTAGAGTTCATTCAATGGAAAGAATTCCCCAAATATAGGCAAAAATAGTCCCAATAATAATAATTCAAGTTTTAAAGAAAATGATGACGATCATATGATGGTAATGGATGAAATTTAGCAGTAAAAAGTAGACGAATTCAAACGTAAATAGAGTCGTAGAAAATCTGTGATGGGTGGCTCATAAGTACTATAAAATACTACAGACACCGTAAAATTGGCGAATAGAGTCAAAGAATTGAATTTCTTCGATGAGCTTCCTTCTAAATTAGATTTGATAGACTTCTATAGGCAAAACAATCTCCCTCCACTAAATTTGTTTCCAGATTTACCTGAAAATTACAAAGAGACATTTATGATGGTAAATATTGCCAGAACTCAGCCTCAAATGTTTGCTAGTTCTTATTTGGAGAAATTTCGAAATAGATTTGTTAATGCAGAAGGGTAATAGGGAGGTAATAATGCTACTACTTATGTAACAGTTGATAAAAGTAAAGTTATTCAGACTTATAAAGCTTAATTTTTTAATACAATTATGCCTAAAAAATTAAGCCTTTTGCTTTGATAATTCATTTTATGAAGGTCTATATCCTTTAGAAGAATTGGTCAAAATTTTAAATATTCAGGTGGTTTTCGAAATAAATCAATTTTCATTAACCAAGTTATAATATTAAACATAAATTATTTTGATTTGTTAAATTTAATTAGGTTATGTAAGGCAATCGAGAAAAATTGCCGAGCTTTTCTTGATTGCCTTACATTTTGATAATTTTATTAATATTTATATATAAGTTAAAATTAATTTATTTAAATATTTATTTAGGATGATAGTTGTAATATATTAATGTAATTAAGTTAGTGAGTAAATTTTAGTTCATTTTATCAAAAAGAATTTACTTTTTGATTATACTCAGTATTAATTTAATCTTTGATATTTATTAATATATAATTGACTTATTTTTTAAATTATACAGTTCTTGATAATGTAATATGTAATGTAAGAATTACAATAAATTAAAATTAAAAATGGAAAGAGTTTTTAGTCATTATGGACTAATATTTACTCATTAATTAAAAAGTTATTCAAGCATTTCATCTTCTCAGAATCAGTTATTGTTGCTTAAGTTATAGATTATAAATAATATTTGTATTATAATATATGATGAATATCAACAAAGAATAAAATATAAAATTATAGTGAATACTTAGAGATCCTTTTGCTAAAATCTACTATATATTATTGATTTTATATTAATATGTATTTGTTCATTAACCATCAATATATTATTAATAAAACCACCTATTTTTTTGCAATTTTTACTAAATGCATAACACAATGCGTAAAATGCAGCCATTGAACCTTTGCATTGGGTCATGAATTATATTGTGCTTCAAAAACATGCAGATGATATTGGATCTAGGCTTATTGGTCATGATAAACTGTTTTCATATTTTATTTGACTTTCATTTCCATAATTAAATCTCATTTTTTGTTTAGTTCTCTTGTCTAAATATGTACGATAGAATTAGATGTTTTTCAGATAAGGAACCTGGTATGCTTGCTGAAAACGTGGCTTTCGGCAGTTATCAACCTCTTGAAGCTCTAATATTAATGTTAATAGATGATGGCGATATTTAAGATAGAAAAATGAGGGAGAATTTGCTTGATCCTGCGGTGAGATACATTGGGTTTTCTACCGGCAAACATAAATTTCAGACTGGTATGTGATATAAAAATAAACTAAAAGTTTTTGAAAAGTAATATAAATCAAATTATAATAATATGTGTGTAGCTATGCTGTGTTTTGAATTCTTGGACAAAAATGAGGTTAAATACATGCATGAATAAGTTAAATATACTGGCAAATAGTATCAGCTTTTGTGAAATTTTACCATTATATTGAATTGTATGGTTCTTATCAAACTTAATAATTTGATTGTTTATTTAATTATCTATATTTTTTCTTAATTAAAAAGAATCATTATCTGAGTCTACGATATTTTGGGAAAAATATATACTAATCAATTAATTTTTATTTATTCTAATCTACTTACTTTAGCTAAGTAACTAATCAGTCCTAACTTATAATTAAATTTATAACTTTAATATTTTCAATACTAACAATCTATAAAAAATTTAATGCGTTGCCGAAGGGGTTTTTGGGTGGTCTTTTTTATATTCTTTTTAGTTTTTTATAATTTTATGTTTATGAATGTATCAGTAGTAACAATATCAATAACCAGGGTATTAGCAACCACCAGCTATGGGCTACCAACAGCAACAGCCATACTAACAACAACAAGCATACCCTTAGTAATAGCAATAACCATACATGCAAGCACAACCATTATATAATTCATATTTTTTGGGGAGATTTTATATGAATTTTACTGAGTATAAACATTAATTTATTTTCTAGCACCTGCACCTCAGGTTGTTATGGTCCAATAGAATGAACCACAGGGTAACTAATAAGATATTTTGCACTTTATTAAATTTCACTTTATTTATGAATATTGAATTTTAAAACTGCCCAAGCTGCAAGAAAGGTATGATGCACAAAGGTAGAAATGTTATAACTTAAATTACTTTATAAATATACATTATTTCCTATATATTTTAAATAGAAAGTGGGGATGCTGGACTTGTTTGGTATGTCTATTCTGTCTCCCAGGACTCTGTTGCAAGTGCGCATGGCACAAGAGAATGAAGTGTGTCAACTGCAGTCACACTCATTATTAATTACAGTTTTATTTTTATTTTTTTTTGATTAATGAACTTCTTGAACTGTTGTGCTATAAGTAAAATAGATTTAATAAAAAAATGTTTTTAATATTTTAAGGGTCTTTTATATGAATTTATATTTTTGCTTTGAAAACTTAGACATTATAAATGGAAAGTGTTAATAAGTCTAGATAATTTTTTATTAAAATAAATAATAGGGTGGTACCTGTCTCACACCCCCCACTTTTATTATAATATAATAAAAACTGAAATTATATTACTAACTAATTTGGGTCAAAAATTACGAATTTAATAATTAAAAATCTTTTTGGTAAAACTTTGAGGTATAATTACCTTGAAAATTTATCGATTTATCATAAAATAAAAAATATAAATATTGATAAAATAGATAAAAATAGGAAATTTAAGAAATAAAGTTTAATCAATTATATATTAGTAATACTAACTGCCACTAAATACAAGAGGCATTAATCATATTTTGATTTAAATTTAAAGTAATTAATTAAATCGATAATTAAATATATATTAGTGGTCTGGTGGTCTGGCCATAGTTTTTGGTGGTCTAGTGGTCTAGTGGTCAGGTGGTCTGGCCGGGGTGTATGACACGGTACTTACTAATGAAACTTTTTCAACATCTCTTGTGACAAGTTCAAGATTTTCAAGGATGTTCATTCTGAGTTGGTAGAAGTTGATGTCTGGAAGATAGCACCGGTAACGGCGGAGTCGGTGTTGAAGTCGTCGCTGAGTGTTACATTGATGTAGTATTGATCTCCGTTTACTTCGTCTACAATAGGTGCATCTTTAGCTTCAATACGGTGGACCCCAAAACCCCGGCCAGACCACCTGACCACTAGACCACCAAAAACTATGGCCAGACCACTAGACCACTGATTATATATATATATTAATTACTGATTTAATTAATTACTTTAAACTAAAATCTGATTATTATTACAGCCTCTTGTATTCAGTGGCAGTTATTATTAATAATATATAATTGATTAATTATTATTTCTTAAATTTCCTATATTTATCTATTTTATCAATAGTTAATTTATGATAATATTTTGGTGATTTTTTCCTCCAGCAACTTTCACTTCTTAACTTATAATTTCATTTGTACTGAAAATTAGAGTCTATTTAAAATTGAATTAAGATTTAATAAAGTGAATAATCAATTATTATATGAATAATATAGTTTTGTCACTCAAAATAATAGAATAAGTTGTATCAAAGTTTCAGTTCAAATGAAATTATAAGTTAAGAAGTGAAAGTTGCTGGAGGAAAATCACAAAAAAAATTATAATAAATAAACTATTTCTATTTTTAATTTTATGATAAATCGATAAATTTTTCAAGATTATACCTCAAAGTTTTACCAAAAAGATTTTTAATTATTAAATTCGTGATTTTCGACCCAAATTTAGTTAGTAATATAATTTCAGTTTTTATTTATATTATAATAAAAGTGGGGGGGTGTGAGACAGGTACCCCCAAATAATATTATTAAATCAAACAAATTTATTGTATATTTTATGAAAATATTTAAGTCCAAGTGAATTATAAGCATAATAAATATGGAGCTTGAGTGATTCAAGATCTTCTTAATATATAAGTTTCATAAATATCGTCAAAATATATTTATTCTTGATTATTCCAACTTTTATATTAAATTTTCACCATTTTCAATTTACTTATTCTTAATTTTACAATTTTTATACTATTTTAGGATAATTAAATTGTAACCAACCTTATTATTCCAAATCTTTCTTTATTTTCTTGTAGACCTTGAATATGTAGTCTCTTATTTGGAATATAATGCCGTCTAAATCACTCTTTTGATATTTGTGTTACAAACGTCAGAGTTTTCTATTTTTAACTTCAAGTTCAACAGAGCAGAGAAATAAGATATGCAAAAACAGTATTAATATTCCTAAAATTATGTTTATTTTAGAAGAGATTTGAGAAAATTTTCTTTAATTAGTTATACAAATTCAAGATTTACATAAGATGAAGATTTTTTCTATAAAATATGATATTTATCTACTTAGATTTATAAAAATATTCTTTGCCTCTACTAAGTAATATGCATTTATGTAAATGAATATAATAATATTTAAATGCTATTAAAAATAACTCGTTTAGAAATTTATTGATTTCATCTGTAAAATTAAAAAATTATGTAATTTAAATTGAATTTTCCAAAGTAAAATTGAATTAAACTTTAATACCTCTATGTTTATTATATAATTTATTTAAAGAATAAAATCAACCTAACAAGCATACTTACGAATATACCCATGTAATACTAATAACAATAACCTGCATATCAACAAGCTTACTATATTTTTAATAAATATTATAGAAAAATAACCATATTCATTTTTTAATTTATTGAAAAGCTCCAACTCCTTAAGTAGTCGTAGTTAACACTTAAAGCAAATCACACGGTAACTATATATTAATTAGTCTATAATTTACAATTTTGATAAGTATTATCTTAATTTACGATAAGTTTATATGAAATTTATTGAAAATCATTAATAAATAAATGCTTTTTGAACTGCCCCATGTGCAAGGACGGTCACATGTTTAAGGTGAGAAAATTCGGTTGCTGGACATGCTGCGTAATGTGTTTCTGCGCTCCATATCTATGCATGAAATGCGCCTGGGTCAAGAAAATGAAGTGCGTTGCCTGCGGACATGCCGTCAACATAAAACTAGAATAATTACATTAATTAGATATTTATAAATTGATTTATAAAGTAGGAAAGAATTATATTTTATATTTTAAATTTCAGATACAATTATTAGTTAAAATTTTTTATTAAACATTTGAGTTAGATTGAAATATGAAGGCTTATACTCATTAAAAATAAATAACTTTGGAATTAACAAGATTGCCTAATAAGCAATTTGCAGCAAATCAATGGAATAGATTGTGTTTTTATAATGCTAATCTTTAAGAGTTAAGTGCAATTAAATTAAATAAAACAATGTAAATTATACTCATATAATTTAATTTTCTATATTTTATAAGTGCAACTGCTCAATTATATATAGCTTATTAAAAGTTTAAAATTAACTCATCTTATTTCTTTCTATTATTCATGACTACGATAATTAAGCAAATTGACTTTATAGAATAGAATATAATAAATAAAACTTTTATAGTAAATTTAACATTAAATTTCAATATTTACTCAAAATTTATCAATTTTATTCAGTTTTAAAGTGTGAATATCTATTGAAATTGAAAAAAATTGAAAAATATAAATAATAGCCTTTATATTTTTTGCCTTCAATTTGGCTTGTCAATTATGGTTCTAAGATATTTAGAGGTTAATATAATTGTCTTATAAGTTATATTAATATTATTATAAATTAATTAATAATTAACATTACTTTTAAAAAAAATTAATTGTTGAATTAATTTTTAATTAAAAAAGTGTTAAGAGGCAGAGATGTTCAATTTGCGTTACAAATTTTTGTTTATTGAGAAAAAGTTTATTTTATATTGAGTAAAACTAATATTGCAATTTTATTAAAAAAATTAAAAAAAAGTTTTTTAAAAATAATTATAATTTTTCATTTTTAAATTTAATAAATCTATTTGCATTTTTTTTATTACACAAAGTGTAGATCCATTTTTAATAATAATTTAATTATAAATTATTAATTAAAAAATAATAAAGCGAAAAAGTTTTAAATAAAGTTGAAAAAAATTAGAAATTCATTAAGTTATCAATATGAATATTAATTTTAGTTTAATATTTGTAAGAAAGATGATTTCTATATTTCTGTTTTCACTTTTATTTTTTAATTATTAATACTTTACGGTTACATGAATTAATATTATAAATAAAATTAAGATCAAACTTTAAAATTATAAGACTATTATTGTGATAAGAATTTAGCTTAATTATAACTTTATAATATAAAGTAATTAACATTTATCAAACTATTATACAATGCATATTGTAAAAAATTATAATACTACTAAATATATTATAAAATTAGCAAATAGTTTATTTTTATGCAAGCTTAAATATTAAGTTATATATTAAATTAGAAAATTAATTGCTAGGTGGATCCCTCTTAGGACATTCTTATAGAGCTTTCTATTATACTAAGGCCTACCGAGTGCAGGTAGGGGGTTGCTGGGCGCAACGCATGAGGGACCAGTCGGCGGGGTTCAATCTGTCAGCGTACACTCTTCGAGTGAGCTGGATCCTAAGATTTCGCTGCATTCGATGAGTTACTGGCTTGAGTTCAGTTTCCTAGGTAATAGGGAGCAGGATGGAGGTACGCTCTGCCTTCAAGTGAGAAGATGAAAACCATTGAAGCCAACGATAAGGATTTTTCTCCCACACCGGGTTAGGGTACTGAAGCTACCACAGCGAAAGGACAGGGATTGCGTTTCCCTGCAGCTGTGGGACCGGTAAGCGTTTTTCTCCAGCTTCTGTCGTTCTGGTTGAATTCTACGAGCTCTGTCGCCAGTTAGTCTGGCGACATCTTGATTTGGGAGGAGACTAGGTCATAGCGATATTGGTTTTTTCGGAGTTTTCTTCTTCATGATTGCCACGTCAACTCACTCAGATATGTCACGACTAAGATTGATGGTTTGATTTTAGTATTAAACAGTGATATGTTAAATTTATTGATTTTAATCATTAATCATGGCAAGCTTATAACATGCCTCCACCACAACAGTAAGTTTATAATTATAAATATTTGATAAATGTAATAACATAAAATATTCAAAAAATAAGAAGTTTTTGCAGCTATTTTAATATATTTTTGTGTAGAAACTTTAGTTGTAACAAGTGCAATAAAGGTAACTTCTAGAAGGGTAAATATTGGGGATGCTGGACATGCCTCGTATGTATAGGTTGCCTTCCAGGACTCTGCTGCAAGTGCGCATGGCACAGAAAAGCAACCTGCACATCTTGCGGTCACACTCATGGAAAATAGTTCAGAAAAATAATTTTACTATTCTTACAAGACACTTATTTAAAAAGTTTTGTAACTGTCAAATTATGAGGAAGAATATGGCGAGATGCGACTATTTATATTAATAAACGATGGAATGAATATAAACGCATTATTCACCCTAATATATTTAACAAACACTCTCTTATTTGCACTATTTAATCACCTTAACCTCTTCATATTGCGGTCTTATATTAAAGATATAAATAAATATATATATATATATATAT
>ARYC01012577.1:0-10470 GCA_000711775.1 Oxytricha trifallax | reverse complement strand
AATATTTCTAACATAGGTACCCCTCCACAATTTTTTATCATTCCTCTACCCATCCTTTCTTATCAACTATTTATATTAAAAATAGTGAAGATGATTTGAGAGATAATATCTTTAAAGATTGAATTTATTTTTCCTATAGAAGAAGAAAAAAATATTTAAAGGAGGGCTACCGATGTAAAAAAAACAAATAAAAAATCGAAGATTATGATGAAAATAGATAAATCAATTATTAAGAATTATTTTCGTATTTAAAAACCGAAAATGTCATGAATATAGATTGAAATTAAGGCTAGAGGATAAAATATTATAAAGTAAAGTATTTAGGGGTCGGTGGAATAACGATTGAACAAATAACAATAACAGTAATTATCTCACTTTGTTGACTATAGGTAACCCGATAGTAAAACATTTAGAGAAAATTCGAATATTTATATTGATCATTATTAATAATCAAAAACTTAGAAATGTTATAATAATATTTTTAAAAATCTAATAAAATCAACGAGCTAAGTTAAATTTATATTTTTGACTTAGCTCGTCTGTATAAATTAATATACTTTTTAGATAATTTAACTTCAATATTTACACATATTATTCTTTAATCACACATTGCATATTTTATCCAATATAATGCCTTATTAAAATATATTCACTTTAATAGGTACGCTTTTCTTTTATTTAAATATGTTTTTACATCGTAACAATTTTTAATAGTTTTTGTTAAGATCATAATTCATTTCATAGATTTAATATTTATTCACTAACACTTTTCACTTAAAGAATTCATTTTAAATATATATCAATTAAATAAGTTAGTAAATAATTTTCTTGATTATTTAATCATTCTTTAGAAAATGTAAATAATTTCTCTAATTCCAAATTTCTCTAAAATGAGTTTAATATAAATACTTCATTAAATGTTTATTTATATTTATCAACTAAAATTATGATATACATTTTCTTAAGGGCATGATTATATAATTTTTTTCCTCATCAAGACTATATTTGTTATGCAAAGTTATAAACTCTTGAATTTCTATGAATGCTAGAAATATAAATTTTATTAATGTAATTATATATATATATCAGATATTAACGATTTAAATGCTTAAGCTTATTAGTATCCACTAAGAGGGTCTCCATCTGTACTAGGCTTAAATTGTAATACTGATATATACTAAGATGAAGAGCTAAAATATAATTTGAGTAAGTATTCAATTAAATAATTGAGTTTTCAAATAATTATAAGCTATTATTATTATTAATTGCTGTACCGAAATTAATACTGGGGCTTAGGCAAGCCAGATAGTTAAACAAGTTAGCTCCATACTTTTATTTTTTGGGCATCCAACGCAATCTTAATCCAATGGTCAGGTATAGCTGGACCATTTACTTGACAATAATAAGCTATAGTCAGTATGGACTAGCAAAATTTATTAAAATAAAAAACAATTAATTTAATATTTTTAACAAAATAAAAAAGAAATTTATTAATTATATTTATATTGAAAATCTGTTTAATGAGATTTTTCAATATTGTAGAAATACGCTTGATTTGGGAAATTAATATTAATGAAATATCAAAATATTGAGAGGTATATTTCTCGAAATCTGGACAATATGGTACTTGTTCGATAGGGAATTTAATATTAGCAGGACTATCTTTATTGCTACCTCTCTATCGCATCCCTATGCGTAATACCTCGAGTTTTATTTTGGCATAAAATTGAGAAAAAACAAATCACTCAAGTAAAACTCGAGTTATTACGCATTAGGGATGCGATAGAGGAGTAGCAATAAAAATAGTCCTGCTAATATTAAATTCCCTATCGAAAAGTACCATATTGTCCAGATTTCGAGAAATATAACTCTCAATATTTTGATATTTCATTCATATTAATTTCCCAATTCAAGCGTATTCCTACAATATTGAAAAGTATAAAACAAAAATAAAATTCTTTATTTGATATTATAAAAACTGCATAAGCTAAAAAATTATAAGTATATTTGAAAAAGTAAAATTAAAAAAAATAGCGGTATAAAATAAAATAAATTTTTCATGTTTTTAAATATTAATTCACTAAAGTTAATGAGTTTTACTAAAACGTTATTTAATTAACATAATATTTTAGATTTCAGAAGAAACTTTTGAAAATAATAATTAATTAATTTTATTAAATAAATATTATCAATGCAAAAGTGTGCCATCAGTATCGACTATAAAGCACCTATTTATTTTTAAATATTTTTTAAAATGTAAATGACATTTATATATCTCTTTTTTAATTTAAATCAAGAGAATATGGTATAATAAGGAGTGCTATAAAAAATTTTAAGCCATTATGATTTTATTATAAAATATACTTAATTGTGTAAAAAATACAATTTGCTTAAGTAGAATCATAAATTCAAAGAGTGTACAATCAAATTATTTTTTCCAATTAATTTAAAACTCTAGGAGTTTGAGAATATCTTAAGATTGAGTTTTTTTTAAAAAAATAAATGTTAACTAACAAATTAAAGCACCCATTTCTCATTGAAAGTGCATTTGCAGACCTCAAAATGTCACTGTAAAACAAATTGAATAAAGTTCCATTGTTCATATCTAAAAGCAAAAATCCACTTTTCTCAAGAGCAGGATTATAAACTAAGGTAACCATATAACTATCTGGTTTCACATAAATTGCTAGGGAAAATAATCATTCTAATTTTTTTATTATTTCCTATTAATATATGATTGAATTGTTATATTTATTATTAATATAAATTTAAACTTAATCGGATGTTTGGAACAGCTTTTATAAAGACGATGCTAGCATCATCTTATTACACTTTCATGAAGAATTTTTTAAATTATTTCTAATCAATTCAAAGCATTTAATTCAATTTTATTTGAATGCAACTTCCAAATCAGAAGATTATGTTAGCACTTTATCATGAGTGATTCCAGCCGCATATAGATAATTTTATGATGAAGTCATCACATTTATTTGACTAGCTTGACTATGTTTTACTTCCACAGGGTATTTGTATTTAATACAAGAACTCATTGGCACTGAGATACTTTATACTTTTGTAGTTAGGATAATAAGGATAATTAGAATTTAGACAAAGGCTAATTTTCTAATAGCTTTACTTGAAATCATTTCAACTTTGATATATTTGTTATATAGAAGTTTAGAAAATTGTAAGTCTCGATTTTAATACTAGTTCATATTGTATTATGTAATGATTAATTACTATATAATAATTAAAAGATATATATATATATATATATCTAGAGATAATTATTATATAAAATCTAATTTAGCGTGTTTTATTTTCATTAAATGTAATATATATGTTAAAAATGATGGTATTTTGCGAAATATTAAAATTGAATATTAAGGATTTGATAAAATTTAATAATTAGGAAAATTTGCATTATTAATGCTGGAATCACTTTGATACAGATTTCAAGATGTATACATTAACTAAATGAATTAATATCCGAGTTTAAAATAATTAAAATTTTTATTTAAAAAAAACTTGACATGCACAGGTCTAATTTTCATAAAAATTTTTTACTTGAATCTTAAAATTCGAATTCATAATAACCACTATTTTGTTTATCATTAAGGAAATTCCAAAATAAAATATTAATTTTTAAATTTTAAAATAAATCTTAAAAACTTTTCCCATATTTTTCTACACAATTAATATTGTGTAGAAAAATGAATATTTACTAGCACAAATTTAAATAT
The DNA here is from genome assembly GCA_000711775.1 of Oxytricha trifallax. Lineage (NCBI taxonomy): Eukaryota > Ciliophora > Spirotrichea > Sporadotrichida > Oxytrichidae > Oxytricha > Oxytricha trifallax. Next base: position 6,727 of record ARYC01012577.1, on the reverse strand, counting down.
AACTAAATATATTGATTAGTTTTATTTAAATTTATTTTACAAAGCAAGAATATTATTATAAATCTTTTTCATATTTGGAATATTTATAAATAAGCTCTTTAAGTATAAAAATATAAATTTGTTGATATAAATTTTTATAAAATCATATTAATTAGTTTATAAATAATAAATCAATTAAAAAGAATATTTTCTATTTCATTAGCGTCTTTTGTGAAATTATTTATTACAGAACTGATTTTAAAAATATAAAAATTTCCCTTTTTCTTAAATGATAAGTTTAATATATAATTTAATTCAAAATAATTCATAAATATATGTAATTATTGATAAGAGATAGCAGGGGATGAAAGTTCTTAGTTATTAATTTTTGTAAAAAGTTTTATAGCGAATTAAATGTTAACTTTATAGTTTATTAATTTATTTAAATCGCCTATTTTATTATTACTTTTGACAAACTAAAGTGGAATTTAAAATTGACTTGTTTCAAAATTCAAATGAATGAAAATAATAAATAAAAGTCATTTTTTGAATTAAGAATCTATCATAAGAGAGGCCTTCAAAAATCTTTTAAAGTAGATTAATTTGTAAATTTATTTATAAAAACAACCTCAAAAAATATAAAATATTTAATGATATAAATTAAATTTTTTTCAAGAAATTTATCCATATTTATTTATTCTTAAAATATCTAGAGTAATATTTTATTTTATAAGCAAATGATTTCAATTAAGTTCTTAAATTGAAAAATATAATTATCTTTATGTTGTAGTATATGATTGAGTTATAAACTTAGTAATTTGAAGCTAAGTTTTTATAAATGTCATTTGTTCATTGTTCGAACATTATAAAATTCTAGTAACGATTATAATTATTATAACCATTTATAATATTTGGAATCATTCCAATAGTTTTAATATTTACATTATTTTGATTTTTGAAGAAGGAGAGACGATGTTAAAAGATCAATAATAATATGTGTTTTCTTTAAGATTGACTTTTTTCGCCTGTTTCACTTCTTCTTAATATTGAGGATTATCCCTCACTTTTTTAATTTTAAGTTATGAATTAAAGAGGTCTAAATATTTTCTCGACTTTTTCTTTGGGGATTTGATTTTTTAGACTTTATTTAATGGGGGAGTTTACCCACGAATAATATTATAAGAAGTTTAGAATCATAAAATAATCAATTTTTAAATATATATTTAAATTAGTCGTCAAATTGATTATTTTCTTAATAAACATATTTTATGCTTTATTATAAAATCCCAATAAAATTTATAAAATTTAAAAGATATCTGTTTTATTTTATTGCGTTTCATTAAAATTTATAATACATAATTTTTTTAAAAGTGTTAAAATAAGTGAAATTGAACAATATTATTTTTTAATTTTTAATTTTTTAATTTCAATTATATATTTGGATAAGTAATCATATGTATATTTTTAATTTAAGCAACCGGGCTTATCAGTTATAACAAAAGTGTTTAGCAATAGTGGTGTCATTATCATTTGAATAGCTCTAGCTCACTAAATCATCCTAAGTAGGTATGTTGTTAAAAAATAAATAATTTCTTAGAATATAAATATTTAAATATATTTTCAAAGCTAGTGAGATATTAGTTAATTACTTCTTGTTTATTTCTCCTCTTGTCTGCTATAATTTTACTAATTTTTCTATTCTTTAAATTGGCTTTTTAAGTCTTTTTCTTATCTTTCTTAAGATCTCCCCTTTTGCTTTTGGTGTTCTTAGCTTTTTTATCTTCCATAGTATGCTTCACTAATTTAGATCTTTTGGCTTTTTTAATTTTACTATCCAATAATTCAGCTTTAGAAGTCATAGTAATTTTATATTTTAATGAGGACAATTTGTTTTTAGATTTTTTTTAGTTTTGACCTGATAATTGTATTGAGTCTTATTAGTTTTGTTTCGATTATTTTTTGCACTTTCTCTTATACAACTGAATTAGATCTGTTATCATAGCCTTCAAAGATATTATATTATTAGTATAAATCACATTATAATAAATAAAAAGATAAATAAAGTAACATTTCGCAAGAGTTAATATAATATTATCATCATTTAACTCAATTGGATAATTGTATTTATTCGGCGATAGAATCTTAAAATTAATAATATAATGCACAATTAAATCACTTTTAAAGGTCCTCTGCTTTGAAATTATTATTAACAAAAAACTGCTGCCTCATAAATAATTGCAAATTTTATTTCCTAAATTCTATTGAATTTATATAATAAAATTAAAGAATATTGCAATTGAAATGGAAGTATTTAAATAAATGTATTTATTTTACTTAAAATAGTAATAATTTTAAATACAATCCAAATAAATATCAAGATTACATAAAAATTTATATTTACATTATATATTTAAGTCTAATTTAATTGAAAGCAATTAAAAAACTACTAAAATTAATTACAAACTTGATTATTTTTAAAAAGTATTGACAATGAAAGAGAATGCTGTAAATCCTATCGCTGTATATCCAAAGCTAAATTTATTAATTTATTTGGGTCGAGGAAGTTTAGTACATGTTCATGAGTTCCTTATTATATTATCTTTGTTTATTTAATGCTGATAAAAAAATTTAAATTTTTTTAAAAGAAAGTTTATTGCATATTATTATCTAATTAAAATTAAATACGTATTCTGTCCAAATTTAACCCAAAAAAAATTTAACTACAATAAATAAGAATCATAACATATAATGGGAAAAGTTTATTTGTCATAAGCACTGCCAAGTATATGCCATGAAGAACCTAATAGTTATTATAATAATGTATTGTTAAAATGCTGCAAAGCTCTTAAATTATTGACTATGATTTAACAAAAACTAAATTCTTCAAGTTTTGATCTTATGATGGGGATTGGCTTATTTCATGTAACAATCTTTGTTAATAATATAATATTAAATAAACATTAATTTAAAATCTTCAATCTTTACTATATTATAAGATAACATTATAATTTAGTTCCTTTATAAAGTAGAAGTATTGGTAATGAGTTTGGTTAGACTAAATTATAAATCATCAAGTTCAAAATCTCAAAAAAAAATTTGAAGCGTTCAAACTTGGATCATCATATCTTAACGATTGTGATTTATCTATATAAAATTTAAGAATAAATATAAATTTAGAAGAAATTGAGTTTTAAACTCATTCGTGGCAGATACTATAATGTCTGCCCTGTTATTAATTAACTTCTTAAATAAACTTTTTTTAAATCAAATTTTTTTAATGTTTACTTACTGAAAATCAAGAATCTCAAAAATCCATTTTCATTATCATAGTTCTATAAGGATTTATCACTAATTCTTTTTGCTTTTTTTGGGTGCCTATTTTTGAATCTTTTATTGATTTTTTAGGGAAAAAATTTTTTTTAGATAAAAAGAACATTGTTTTGATCCTCCCTCTCCAGAATCAAAACCCCAAAACCCCTTAGTGAGGTTTATAAGTGCTTTGATTTGTAGGGTATAGTTGGGGTCTTATTGGGGTTAGTAGACAAAATGCAGGTTTTATATGAATTTAATGAATATTTAATGAGTATTAATGTGCTTAACTCAAACAAATTTTATCTGCTTGTCTTTGTGATACCTCTTGAATCTCGCTGTCTTTAGTTGTTCTAGAATGTCATCTAATGATATCTTGGATATGATAGAGCTTTTACTATGACCATCTCAATTATCTTCTTAATTTTATCGTAGATTTCTTCCTATTTTATATGTTTTGCATCCAAACTTATTGATTATTTCTCGTGCTTTGTTCCAAAGTATTACATACTTTCCATATCGCTCTCTAATATAATAGCGGCAATTGCCCATACATCCCACTGAACTGAGCCATTAGTCCATTTCTCTCTAATTGGGAAGTATCCAGGAGTGCCAAGAACTTTTTCCAAAGTCACTATCTCTTATCTTAAGGCTCTATTGAAATCGATAACTACGACTTCTAAAGGGCAGAGGTTAAGCATAACATTTTCAGGCTTCAAATCTCTATGAACATATCCAAGTTCATGCAACTCCTTGACACCCTTAATCATATCTGTAAGAGTATCATTTAAGTCATCAGGATATCTATTATGATATAGATAGTCTCTTAAAGTCATTTCAAATTTCTTGAGCCTTAGTGCGATGAAACCATAGCTTAATATAACACCATTTAACTTAAGCAAGTTCTTGCAATCTCTTCTTTAAGCCTCTCTAAGAATCATATATTCGTTAGCAAACTCATTTTAATACTGCTCATTTTTTATGAGATAGCTGAAAGGGTATACCTTGTATGCATACTCATCAACTACTATAAGCTTTGCCTTGTTAGGCACACTTATGTGCAAGTAATTTTAAATGCAGCTACTTAAGTTCAATTGCATTTAATGCAGGAATACTCATTGCTTTCGCTTGGAAGCATGCTAAAACAGTATGATCTGCAGGCTAGTTCATTAATTCAAAGCGACACTGTCTCTTGAGCTTCTCCTGTAGGTCATTTAAGACTCAAGAATTTTTGATTTTCTTTTAGCAGGTACAAGTTATTAAGTCTCCTTATCTTAAATCAAGAATTCGCTAAAATGATGTTTTTGCATATGCTTCTTAACGTTTGCTGAGTGAGTGTAAGACTTCATACATGTTGTGCATTGGCATTCCATCCACTTTGTCATGTTTAAAATAGATCTTGGCCTTGCTAGAGTGTACCTCTTCAAGCTAGACTCAGTTGAGAAGAAGTTCTAGCAGTCTTCAAATTAAAATGTTTTTATTTTTTCTATTGGTTGCTGTTCCTTATCTTACTCAGCCAATTAAACTTATGTTTAAACTCCCATCTCTGCACTCTTCTTCTTGTTTTAAACTTAAATTTTAAAGACCTCAGCTTCAAAATCTAGAGCTCTTAGCTCAACCTCCTTCTCAATATAAATTACTTCTGGTTTCTTGGAGGAGCCAAAGTTGAGGAATGATTAACCTGTTCCAAGAGAAACTGCTTTGCGATTTTAGTTAGCCGCCATGTTTAAATTCAAATTTAAATTTCTATTATTAGCTGTTATAGTCACTCTGTATAGGAGTTGATACGTCAACAATTATGGTTGAATTTAAGGTGTTAGAGATCATATTTATGCTTAGTTTTTAAATATAATTTTTCTAATTTCATGCTTAATAATTTTTATTTTGGTACCAACCAAGTATAAAATCGGGTTGGTACTGGTACCAATTAGGTTTTGAACTATTTTGGAACTTTTCCATTAAAACCTCATTAGTTTAAAACTAGGTACTAATTAAGTTTTGGTACTATTAAATTGGTACTAATTAAATTTAAACGAATTTAGTACCGGTACTAATTAAATTTAAACAAATTTAGTACTAATTTAATGGAACTAAATTGATAAAAATGGAGCTCTATCTCTGAAGTTTGTTACAGCTTCTGCCAGCTTTCTCCACGTATCTTACCAGGTTGACCTCCTATAAGATGCCCATATTTAATACTAAGATTTTTAACAGTAGGATCCAGAACTCTATATATTGAAATTTGAAATTCAATAACAAGAGAAGGAACAAGGATGGAATCTATAAGTACTGCTATGAAGAGGGTTGAAGCTTAAGAAATGATCTCAAGGTTTAGGAGCAAGGAGGATCTCTATCGATACTTCACTTAGCATGGTAAGCATGTGACATATACTTAATCATATACTATAGTGGGTTTATTCCTTGCATATACTATAGTTGGTTTATTCCTTCCAACGATGGAAGGTACCAAAATTTCATTCTTAAAAGCTATACTTTGTGATGAGAAGAAAGTCTTTAAAAACAATGAAATTAAGTTGATAGATATACCAAACTACTCAGAGATTTCAGTCACTAATCTCTATGAGGATGCGATGAATGATGAAGAGTTGGTAGTTTATCTTCCTACCAAGAAACAACTCTCTAACAAGCTTCCAGAAAGGATCTTCTTCTTTGGTGTTCTTGGCACTTTAAGAGAGAGTTATCTCAGAGAGATCATTGAAGAAGCTCACAAGAAACGGTACTCTATTTCTCCAGAAGATTAAAAGAAGCAAGACATACTTATAATCGAAGCTTGGCTTGAAATGCTAAAGAAGCATCCTTACCTCTCTAGTAAGCTTTGATTGATAACTTTGTAGGGAAACCTGGAACTGGTATATTCCTAATGAAAGAGCATGCTAAGGTTCTCAGAGAGAGAAAGTCATAGACTATTTATTAAGTGAGCAAGAGACTTTATAAAGATGTTTAAAAGTCAGATGAAATGAACATAGATGCAGGAGCTGGCACAAAGAGAAGAAATATGGGCCCAAGCAAGCCATAAGAAGAGGAGAAGAAAGAGAAGGCAAACCCCTTTATGGGTTAGTTTAATATGTGAACTTATTCATTCATTTAAATCTAAAACTTATTTATAAACATTCATTCTTCCTTCTCTCGCACAAACTGTTGTCTTATCTATGCTTACTCTCTTGCAGCTACTCTGAATCAAGTTTACTGTATCTATAGGCAAGTCATGCATTAAGTGATATAGCAGCAATTTCTTGTAGTGGGTCTTGATTTAACTCCAGTAGAATTCAATTCCATTAAATTAAGGACTGTAAGGATCATTGTATACAGGAGTAATGTTTAACTCTTCATAAGCTTTCTTAGACTCCTTAGTTTTATGAACTGAGAGGTTGTCAACAAACAGGATGATCTCTTAATCGTTGTATTTATCTCTCAGCTT
>ARYC01012574.1:0-12007 GCA_000711775.1 Oxytricha trifallax | reverse complement strand
TCGTAAATAAAAACACTAATTAGAGCTAAATATTGAAATTTGCCATTGAAATATTCAAAAATATGGATTAAGTAAATTCTGGAACACTCTTGGTTTCTGACCTGATTAAATATTTACTCAGTTTAGGCATAATTTAAGAAAGAAAGCTCATGAATAAGATATTGAACTTGATTATTGATAAGGACAATAAAATTGATTCAAAAATTGAACTCACTTAATATCTTTTGATCTTTGAAACTAATGTCAAATAGTTAGTTCTATTTATTTCTTTATAATGACATTATGGATTAGGCTTTTCGAAGTCTAGCTTCATTGACCATATAAAAAATTGAGCAAAGACATCATTCAAATTAAATATTTTTATAAAAGCAATATATAGCTAGATTTTGAAAATAAACTCCGATATTAAGTGCAATAGATGGATGAAACTTATATTACTCTTGAAAATTAAAAGAAAAGAATAATTTTAGGTTAGTTGTTGTTTATAAAAATTTACTATTAATTTATTTTGCTTTCTTATAAATCAATATTAGATTATAAGCTTATTAAGTTATTATATTCTCAGCAGGATCTTTTTTAACCTAACATTTAATATTTTTTTATTCATTACACTAGAAGTAGCTGTAAGTATAGTCAAGCATGAAAACTGTATAAAAATTACTAATCTTAATATAAGTGATCGCAGATCTGCATAAATATGCACCTTTTATGCTCTTAAAACAAAAGAAAAGATAATCTTACTGAGACAAGGAAAATTATGTAAAAGAGCGTCAAATTTTCGAAGAGGAGATAAGATTTAATTATCATTAAGCATAGTAATTCTTCATAAAGATCTTGCATGAATATTGTGACAAACCAGAGTAGCTTGAGAAAGAGCATATTAATGACGATCATCATAAAATTTCAGTGTAATTAAAGAGAGACTAAATATTATGCTGAATGTAATTGATGATTGAATAAATAGTCAATTAAGTCACAAAGAAAATCTAAAGCAAAGTTAGTTTGTTGACATTTGTAACTTAAAATACCCTACTTTTTTAACTTGAAACATGAATTTTTTCTTTACTTAGATTCTAGGTGAAAACTCTAAAGAAGATGCAAAACGTGGCATAGATCAGAAAAAAAAAGTTCTTAGGCTTTTTACAAATGCAGTATATGATAATGAAAAGGATTTCAATTATAAAATCCCATAGATCAATTAAGGCACGAAGATTGGGGTTAAGAACAATTAAATTAAAAATTAATTATTATTGGCGTATAATTAAAATTTTTGGGCTAATTATTTAAACTATTCTCTCGATTAATTGTCCTAAAAAAAATAATCCAATGAGCGTGTACAAATTTGATTTTAGCCTAATTATATTTAATTCATCCAATATTTATTAGTTCTTAATTTAAATGTTTTGAACCCCAATCTTCATGTCTTAATTGATCTATGAGGTTTTACTAAAATTAGAAAAGAGAAACAATCCACTAATAACTCTGATTAAACTAATATTTAGCAAGAACCACAGTAAATGAAGAACTTATCTTAACTAGTTCAATAAAAATGGAAGAGGTAACATGTATTACAATTATAATAGTTATGAAAAAAGAAATTTAGAATAAAATTCAAAATCTCATCCAGGTTGATGATGGCACTAAATAAAAGGTAACATTTCATCCAGGAATGAGGAAAAATATTCAAAATATTGATTTGGAAAATATTATTAAAATTCCTACTTTTGAGTCTTCTAGTGATGAGAAGATATTATTTTTTTATTTAAATTTTTAAAAAAGAAGCTTTAATCAAATATTAAATAAGACTTGTTGGTAAGATATTTTATGGATAAAATCTAATCTTAATTAATTATTTCAAATTGATTCTAAAAGTATTTTCAACAAATATTTAACTGAATTAATTTTTTATCTTGTCTTAAAGATGCTTCATCAAATATTTTGAATTGTTCAATGTTATCTCTGCCTTTATTCTCTACTTTCGACCACTAGGAATCCTCATGAATTCTTCTGAATGCTACAAGTGAGTTACAATTGTAAATTTGACTTTGAAAATACCAGGCACACTTAAAATTATCTCAACTTAAAGAATATTAAGTTTAAGAATGAACTTAGCTAAGTCCTATTCAAACTTTTTCTTTTATTACATAATGATGTTCTTTGCATGCAAATACTTTTTTTTGAAATAAATAGCACAGGACATTCTGTGATAAATGTTGAATTATAACTGTTTATTTAAATTAGGAGCTGGTAGTAGATTCTCTATAGTCATAATTGTAGAAATATGCTGAATTATTTGCTACATATTATTTTAGAAGGCCAACAGCCTAATTTTTGGTTCATGATAGACAAAAGCTGTTTTGATACTTTAATCTTTAAGCATGTGCTAAGCAATATATTTTTAAGAATTTTTTACCTTTAGTATTTGAAAGCTCATCAAATAAAATTTTAGACAATTTAGATGTCAGGATATGAGAAAGATTGGTAGCATCAACTACTAAACTTATTGGAATATTTTTATCAGCAAGAAACCCTAATTTTACCTCTTGAGATTCAAATATGCAAAATAATGCTGGATAAAGCTTATCAATCAAATTATCATCAAAATCAGGTACTTGAACATCATTTGAAACAAGTTGTAGTCAGTTGACTTTTCTTTCAATGTCTCAAAAATTTTACTAACATACTCTCCATTTTGAATTTTACTTGTTAGCTCAATTTCAAATATCATTTGTAGGAAGAGAAGTGCAGTTCTCAATATATGCTATTAATTTCCTTATTAAGAAAGGTAATCCAATTTTTCATCAACTTTATCACTAGTTCTTTATTACTATAAGACTTTGCTGGATTTGACATCATAAACGCCAAGGTAAATATATATCTTTTGGAAGTGTAAAGATTAATGAAATTGTATCAAATGGTATCAAATAAGTACTTTTAATATCTGAAAATACTTCATTTGAGCCTAGAATAGAATAAGCAACATGAAATTAATCGAAAATGTTGAGCTTAAATTTCTTTTACCTAATTTCATGTAATCTTCTTATATTTTAAAACTGTGAGAATATAGTAAGACTAACTCTCACATGTAGTTTTATCTTGAAAATTTTCATATCTATCAGATAGAATCTTCTCAAACCAGGACTAAATGTTCTCTATTTAATCCCTATAATTTTTTCTATAAAAAATTTATTATTATTATTACATTGACTATTTTGAATCAATTACATTCCATAGTTATAAAGAGCACTTGGAGTCTTCTCCTCCATATTTGGTGCATTAATACAATTCATTCTTCATCATCTTTACATCCTGTGTTCCTCATGCTATTAATTAATATCTTCATGTTAACATATGTTTACTTACTCAATAAGTTTTTCAGCTTTGGTATGTATTCTTTGCTTCTTAAATTAAGCTAACTGTTAAATACCTTAATAGCTAAATTAAGCTTTTTGAGTTTTCAATGTTCTGCATGTATATAGCTACTTAAATCTACAATCTAACATGAGATCTAATAGTTCGTCCCATCCCATAAAATAATCTTGTTTTGCATTATTCCCTAATTTACTCTATACTCTTATTAAAAGCTTAATATATTTCATTCTTCTCAAATTTCTATTGAAATGAGTAAGGATCTAAGTTGCCATGCAGAATTGTTTAATATATCGAAAACTCATAAGGCAATAAGATTTAAATAAGAATTTTAGGAATGAGGAGGTTTGCAATTGCTATTACTTTAGCATAAATTTCAGGAGATAGCGGGTAGCCTCAAAGGAAAGGTATAGAGCTTTATATAAGATAATTTTTTCAAATCTAACTCCAGATGCATTAATTAAGTCCTTAAAACTCATAATTTAGCATTGATTTTATCATTTTTTATATGTTTTGAAGAAAAAAATTGGTGGTTAATTACCTCAACAAAGAGTTAGCATTAAGCATTTATTCTTAGCTTAATCATTTTAATTTATTTTTAGCATTAACTCTACTCTTCAGGATTATATTGTCATTATTTCTACTCTTAAACCATTTATTAAGTAGTAATAATGTTTCCCATATTTCTGAAGTTTTTACCAATCTCTAATGCAAAATCATCAGTAAGTATTTAACAGTTTAATAATCTCTCTAGCATTTTAATTAATTAATTTAATGTTATAAGGAAAAGGTTTTAGTCTATAGTCGAGATATTTCTTTCATAAATCTTTGTGGATCACAGCACATTTCATGAATTGGTCTTTGTAGAAATGCTAATTTTTTGTCAAATTATCAATGTTGTAACCAATCACAAACATATTTTGTACAGTTATTAATAAAAAATTATATATTTAAATTATCACTATAAAACCAAAATTAAAAACTGCAAATTGAAGTTTTATTAATTTAAGAAGAAAAACGGTGGTTTAATATGTAAATTTTTGAAATAATTGAAATTATATAAAAATAAGTGAAAAATCAAATTGAATAGAGTTGGATGATTTATCTTAGAATATTCCAGACTATGGTCAATCTTCATAAAACGACATGGAATTAAATAGCACTCGAGATTCTCAAGACTCGTAAACTTAATATGAGACCAGTTTTCGAATTAATTCCAGTGTCAGCACTAGTAATTAATAGAATCTGGGATACTTTGACATGTTTATTTTTTATTTTAATAGGCAACATTAACATGTGTTTGTCTTTTAAGTTGCTTATTGCCTTAAATATAGATTCTTTTAGAATAAACTATTTATGATTTATAATACGAAAACTTTAATTAATTAATTATTTTAATAACTTTAATACTAATACTTATTAAGAAAATCAAAAATGAAAATTTCTCTGATTAGTGCTATTCTTCCTGTCCATCATCCACTTCTTCATCTTCATCGTAAAATTCAACTTCTATGTCTGCTCTCTCTGTCACTCTGCGAAGCACCAGTCCAGCTGCACCTGTGGTCTTACCAGGTAGGACCACTATAAAAAAAAAATTAAAGATATGTTTTTTTAACTTACATTTTTAATGAGTGCTCTATCTCCACCTGCATTTGATCTATAAGAATACTTTTTAATATATTAAGTTTTTGATTAAATTTAAAGTTTACATATTATAAATTATAATTCTTGCGAATTCACTAATGAAGCTGCAGATCTTGGAATTTTACTAAGACAATATGTATAAATGAAGTTTAGTTTATTTTTGTTTTAATTTTAAAATTTTTAGAATTAAGCTAATTTTTTATTTAATTAAAATTCAATGCTTTATCTTCAACTTAAAATCAATTTAGTTTAATAGTTTTTAAAGAGATTTGTGATCATAGGAACCGGACACTCTGACATTAATGATGTTTAATATAGAAAATAATGTGAATTACAAAATTAATCAATAATAATAATAGCAGTAGAAATAGTATCAATTGTAAATTTAAATCTATAAATAAACGTTTCATCTTCTTCGTCATCCTCATTCATCACCAATATTGACTTCTTTTGCTCCTCTCTCTGTGTGACTTCTTGAACTAACTGTCTGTTGACGCCTTTAGTCTCACCAGGTGCCACACCTGTAAAAATATAATGTTGGATAAGTTTTTTTCAACTTACATTAATATTGAATGACACAGAGATTTCTGATCAGAAGTTTTTTCATTTTTAATATATTTGATTAATTTATAATTTAATATCAATTTATTTCAAAAAAATCATGATCGGACTACGAATCCCCAATTTTACCATTTGCAGTGTATTATAATATTACCGTTTTTATGTCTTATTTCCTTTTAGATATACTACAAAAAATTTGATAAATCCAAAATTTATTCTAACAATCTCTGATGAAAACTTCAAAGCTCTTAAAGAAAATATAGAAAAACTATTTGAATAAATGAAAATATACTAGAGAATTCTTCAAATATTCAGAAGAACAACTATAAATAAAAGATAAATATAAATACTCAGAGTAAACTAGCTTGTCATATTCTTACAGAATTTGAGCAGTTAAATATAAAAAATAAAAATTGCGATTGGACAAGAAAATAGGAAAATTAAAAAACAGAGAATGTTTAAATATATTATTGATAATATTGGTAATAGCTTTTATAATAATTTATTTCAATAAATAAACAGGAAATAGTGAACTTTTTACTATTTATATTGAATTAATTTTAATACATATTATATAAAAACAATTGCCCTCATATTTATTCATGGGTTTAAAGATAATTTAATTATAAGTAGTCAGATTTATATCACTAGTATTGCATTTACTATCATATTTATATCTTTGCACAAGAATTTAAAGCTATTTTGAATTGAAAGACTTCAAAATTAAATAAGAAAATCAGCAATAATGGATAGAATGGCCAAAGTAAACAATTAAATAATATATTCCTAAATTTAAATATTGTTTTAATTTGTGGTTTATGAAAGTATAGAACTACTGCATTATATTACAATTGCACATAGTATTTAAACAGGAGAGCTTACTGAGCTGGTGCATAGAAGCATGAATATAGGCTAATTCTTTGATAGAAGAAAATACTTCTTCCTTTTTGGTGCAACAATTTTTGTCACATTTCTCTATTTCTCCGCTCATCTATAAATTTATCAATACACTTAAATATGTAAAACATGATATGTTATAAATAACTTAAGTAATTTCCAAAGAAAGCAAATCAGCTAAAAACAACGAAATAATGAGCATTGGAGAGTAAGTAGCAAAAATTGTTGGCAGTATCTCATCGAATGACTTGGCATTTATATTTGCAATCTTCATGAACTTTATTCTTATTTTTGGATTATACCTACTCAATATGAGTAATGTCATCCTGCCAAAATTGGAGAAGTAAATTGAACAGAGAAGAACCTGTGGAGGAAAATATAATGAGTTGGAACTCAATAGATTAATAAGAAACAACTCTATGAAATAATTTATATTAACTTAAAAATTATAATTGTTAAATATTGTCTAAATGATTTTCCAAATCAGAATTAGGAAGTTATACAACATTCCTTTACTTACTTGTATTCTTTTAAGTTTGTCATAACCCTCGTCTTACACAAAATTACAATAAAATACGTAAGCTTTTGTTTGAGCTTTATTTTAGAAAGTATTCCAGCATATCAATGTGATAAAACGGTTTGAGGTCCTATCCATCCTATGAAGCCCTTAGAAACTCTTATTAAAAAGTTGGTTAAAGCTTAATTAAAATAGCTTTTGCTTTTGATAACAAATCTTGATCATCCCTAAAATCAGTCACATTTAGCAAGTTTTATGCTTGGAAGAAGTTCTCTTAAACTCCCTCAACTTTTATAGCTTAAATCTTTGAAACAAGATCTTCATAGTTTGGCATGATTTCATCAAAGTTGAGTGGAATGCTTATATATTTAATTTAGTTTCTTTAATAATTCAATTCAATGCATATAATGTGAGTCACTACAGTTTTTTCTTTTCTTTGCTTAAATGTTTGGCTCTTTTCTTATTGTTGAATTTTGTGACTTAATTTTGGATTATCAGAGTATGCTTCCTTTGCTCTTTAGATTAGTTTAGACTTTCCAGTGAAAGGAGGTTGATTGAAGTTAATAAAAAGCAATCTATAATGAGCACTGCCCATTTATTACATCATGAATTTGTAATTGCCCTTATCTACCATTTTAATGTTCTCATTTAATTAGGAGTTATAATTATTATTAAACAATCTGCATTAACAATAAATTATTTTAAAATTCTAATATTAAATACGGAAGATCTTTTAATTTAAACTCATAGCAAAGCATTTTTGATAGCTTATATCATATATATTTGCTTTTTTATTGGGGCTCTTGAAATTACAGTGGTATTGATATGTATTGTCAAAAATATATTCTACTACTTTACTCGATAAACTTGAGATCTGTATGCATAATATGGAATCACAACCTTATTCATTACTTCAAGTATTTTAACGGATATAACTTGATTATTTTTACTTAAGAATTTATCGAAATTGATGAGAATACGAAATTGAATTCTAATTATAGTCAAACAATCTTCTAATAAGATTATGCATTTATTAATTTATTAATGCAGAATGAAATTTATAAATACCTTTAAGTATTAATTTAAAATAATATCAACGCTATTGATATAAAAATAATATAATTAGTTGCGTGTTTTAATCCCAAGATCTGCAAATAATTAAAGTACTTATACTGTTGTGATTGGTGCTTCTGATAGTATACTTGGCGTTTTGTAAACTTTTAGAAAAGCAAGGCTTTAATATCTTGTAATTTCAAGATCAGAAGAAAAACTTCAAAAGTGGAATTACTTAAGTTTATAAATAACAAGAGGGGTGAAAGTTTAGTATATCGTCTAGAATTTATATGAAGCTACTACTTATCAAGAATATTTAAATAATTTTGGCAAGTTATTCTAGGATATTAATATTGCCAAAATGATTAACTTTTTGTCATTTTGTATATTTAAATCATCTTTAACGCATGAATTGGCATTACAGGTCCATTTTAAAATATCAAAGTCAAGGAAGGTTTATCAGTGTTCAGTCTGAATTGTTTCCACCCAATATATCTATAAAAATTCTTACTAAACTTGCAAATAAATAGAGCAAAAAGATCAGCATTCTTTGGTATATATTCTTTAAAAGGTTACCATAATTTACCTTTTCATTTGTATTATCTGGCACAAAAGTATTTGTGAGATATCTTTGAAGGTCTTAACACAGATATGCTGAATGACCTTAGAACCAAGGGTAAAATCGACTTCTAATGTTATAAACCAGGGTTTGTAGTTTTTACTAAACTTTCAAGAAAAACTAAAGGATTTACTATTCCAGATACGTTCAAGCAAAAGAAGGCGCTTTGAAGGATCTTGGGGAGAGAAATAGTAGTTATGGAGTAATTGATCATAACTTTATTGGAGAGATTATTAAAGTATTAAGATTTTACATGTCAAGTTTAATAATTTTTTTATTATTGGTAGGAGGGTATAAGAACTAATAAAAAGATAAGAGGTAGGAATCTTTCTTTCATTTTAATATCTTTGATTTAAATCCAATTTCCTTAAATCATAAATCTTTTAATTTATAATTACATATAATTAAAAAATTAATGAGTTAAAGTAAGGGTGCGTGGAGTATTTTTTTAATTAGATCGTAACTAAAATAACTCTGTACCCTATGAGTTATATTTAATGAAAAAATTCTAATAATATAATGTAAAACAAAATTATTTAACATCATTAAAGATAGGCTATAAATAAGCCAAGTGGATTCTTAAACAACAACTCCCATCCAATAAATTTTACCTTTTCAACTGATTTATAGAATAAATAAGCTTAACCTATTGATTAAAGCTTATTATTTTATAGAATTATTTATTCTATAACATAATTATGTAGATTGAATAATTATTATTATTATTATTATTATTATTATTATTATTATTATTATTATTATTATTATTATTATTATTACTATTATTATTACCTCAGCTACTTAACAATCAAGCTACGGGAGAAGATCATTATAAAATTGAATTGGCAAATTAAAATCATAAGAAGATCAGTACACAAGATAAATTAAGGAAAAAGGGATCTGGAGAGAATTCCAAAGGATTGAGGTTAACTTGAATTCATCTTAAAAATATTGTAAATTACTAATAATCAGGGCTAGAATGTTGAAAGTGCAAACTACTTGTGTAAAGCAAGATAGATGAATAAGAAAATAGTCAAGTGACTATCGATTAATAAGACAGTAACTATAAATTAATATAAATGCAACATGTTGTTTAGGGAGGAGAATCAACCCCCAAAACCCCTTAATGAGGTTTATAAGTGCTTTGATTTGTAGGGAATTTGTTAGGGGTTGGGGTTATTTATAGGTTTTAATGTGAAATCTTTAGTAAATGTATTTAATTTAATCACTCAAAATGCACTTTTGGATCATGTGGGAGAGGTCAAAGTTTATCTTGCTTAACCACAAGTCTATTTGCTCTATTGATATATCTGATCTTGAGTTTGGTTTTATAATTATTGAGTCTGCCATTTGTTTTATTGATTGTGAGACTCTTGTTTTATCTATAAATTACTTATTCTTTGCTTAGCATCTTACTGCACCTTGTAGAATAGTAATCGTTGCGAGGCATATCGCACTCTATTATTGTTGTTACTAAAGCCCACACATCCCACTAAAAGTCACCATCTCTCCACTCTTCTCTTTCTGGATAGTACCCTTGAGTTCCCATTACAGTTCCAAGCCTTGATACTTCAACTCTTTAGGCTCTGTTGAAATCTATTATTGCTACTCTTACTGGTGAAAAGTTTATCATTATATTTTCTGGCTCTAAATCTCTGTGAACAAACCCTAACTTGTGAAGCTCTTTAATGCCTTGTATGGTCTGAGTTGCTATTTATCAATTACTTATGATTCCTTTGATCTGTTATGAAATCTCTTAGGGTCATTTCATAGAGTGGGAGTCTGAAAGCAACATGATCGTTGGCAAGGAGAACAGTATCTAGCTTGATTAAGTAATTACACTCTTTAACCTTTGCTTGAGTGAGTACTTGATACTCATTTGTAAACTCCATTTAATATTTATCATCACTTAAGAGATAGTTGAAGGAATACACCTTGTATGCGTATTGATGATTGTTGATAATTTTTTTTATCAAAGGAGTATTCTATTATAAAGTAGCTTTAAAGAGAAGTATCTAGGTCAATTTAAGCAAGAACCGGTATTTTCTTGTATTAAATTTTGATCATAATTTTTGTTATTTCAGAGTTCAGTTGATTGCATGCCTTCTTAACATACTCTAACTCTCTAGCTTATTCAGGTACTACGATCTTAGAATATTCCCTCGCTTTTCTTTTGTTTAGAAGCTTCAGCTCAACTTCATGATTCTCAACTTCTATATCTTTCTTGTGAGCTTTTAATAGATGCATCTTTAAGTCTCTTGTATGAGAGTATTGCTAATTGCACTCAAAGCAGTCATACTTTCCATCTATTTTATCATGCTTTAAGTATACAGTGGGCTTTGCTTCTCTATGCTCCTTCATATGTCTGTACCAGCTTGATTTATGAGCAAAATCTCTCTCACATAACTCACAAAATTAGACTTCAACTTCTTCAGTTTGTATAGGAATTTCATTATTACCTTCTCCTCCTCTCTCTCCCACACACTTGTTTGCCATTATTTTCTATTATTAATTTCTATTTTAATAACAGAGACCTCAAGTGATAGCTCTGCTAGTTCTTTATGAGAGTTCATCTCGCAGCTATCACACTTTTTATTGCTGCCAAAGGTAAGTCTCGTTTAGTTTGATGGAGGTGCTGTTGTTTTTCTTAAAATGTTAGCGCTCATATTTAAATTTAAAATTTAAAATTATAAAACTGCCTCTATAACTGAGAGCTTATATGAGAGCTTAGCAAGCCTTCAAGTTTTAAGGGAAGTTCTTAGAGTATTAGAGAAGAATTATGAGTGTTAAGAGACGATCCAGCTCTACATATGGGTGAGGAAGTAACCATTTTTATTTTTATTAATAAGTTGATTAGAGTACGTACCGATTAAGAGCTGCTCCTAATTAAGTACGTACCAATTTAAATTTAAAAATATGGAACTATAACAGCAGAAATTGATATCAATCTCTCAAGTTTGAAACAGTTCTCAAAACCTTCTCCATATCCTTTTAGAGGTTGACCTCCTATAAGATGCCCATATTTAATAGTAAGTTTTACAGAGGTATATAATTAAAATAAATAAACTTAAATTTTAATATCATTTCTTAAGATCTGTAAACAAGATGGAGTCAATGAATGATGCAATGAAAAGAGTGCAAGCACAAGAATTGATTCAAATATTTAGAAGCAAGGAGGATTATGCACCGCTAACTGGTGCAGCAATGTAATCAACTTATAGTAACTCATTTTGATTATATAGTTGGTTTGTTCTTGCCAACGATGGAAGGTACCAAAATTTCATTTCTAAGGGCGATAATCTGCGAAGAGAAGAAAGCATTGAAAACTTAAGATGTAAAGTTTGCAG
>ARYC01012573.1:0-15374 GCA_000711775.1 Oxytricha trifallax | reverse complement strand
CGGTACTAATTAAATTTAAACAAATTTAGTACTAATTTGATGAAACTAAATTGATAAAAATGGAGCTCCATCTCTGAAGTTTGTTACAGCTTCTGCCAGCATTCTCCACGTATCTATACTAGGTTGACTTCCTATAAGATGCCCATATTTTATACAAAGATTTTTAACAGTAGGAGATCCAGAACTATATATATTAAAATTTGAAATTCAATAACAAGAGAAGGAACAAGGATGGAATCTATAATTACTTCAATGAAGAGGGTTAAAGCTTAAGAAATGATCATAAAATTTAGAAGCAAGGAAAATCTCTATCGATACCTCACTCAGTATGGTAAGCATGTGACATATATTTAATCATATAATATAGTGGGATTATTCCTTCCAACGATGGAAGGTACCAAAATTTCATTCTTAAAAGCTATTCTCTGTGATGAGAAGAAAGCCTTCGAAAACAATGAAATAAAGTTGATAGATATACCAAACTACCCAGAGATTTCAGTTACTAATCTCTACGAGGATGCGATGTAAGATGAAGAACTGGTAGTTTATCTTCCTACTAAGAAACAACTCTCTAACAAGATCCCAGAAAGGAGCTTCTTCTTTGGTGTTCTTGGCACTTTAAGAGAGAGTTATCTCAGAGAAATCATTGAAGAAGCTCATAAGAAACGCTATTCAAATTCTCCTGAAGATTAAAAGAAGCAAGGCATACTAATAAGCGAGACCTGGCTCGCAGAGCTTAAGAAGCATCCATTCCTCTCTAGTAAGCTTTGATTCATAACTTTGTAGGGAAACCTGGAACTGGTGTATTCCTAATGAAAGAGAATGCAAAGGTTCACAGAGAGAGAAAGTCATAGACTCTTTATGAAGTTAGCAAGAGACTTTATAAAGATGTTTAAAAGCCAGATGAAATGAACATAGATGCAGGAGCTGGCACTAAGAGAAGAAATATGGGCCCTGGCAAGCCATAAGAAGAGGAGAAGAAAGAGAAGCAAAATCCCTTTCTGGGTTAATTTAATATGTGAGTATATTCATTCGTTTAAATCTAAAACTTATTTATAAACATTCATTCTTCCCTCTCTCGCACAAATTGTTGTCTTATCTACGCTCACTCTCTTACAGCTGCTTTAAATTAAGTCTACTGTATCGATGGGCAAGTCATGCATAAGATGATACAGCAGCAGCTTCTTATAGTGAGTCTTGATTTAACTCCAGTAGAATTCATTTCCATTAAATTATGGGCTATAGTGAACGTTGTAAACAGGAGTTATGTTTAACTCTTCATAAGCTTTCTTAGACTCCTTAGTCTTATGAACTGAGAGGTTATCAACAAACAGGATGATCTCTTGGTTACTATACTTATCTCTGAGCTTTTGTAGGAACTCTATATACTACTCTCGCTTCATAGAGCGAGGGTGAATAACATAACTCTCTAGGCCTGAATCTTCACTTATACCAGCTAAAATTGCATGGGTGACTACCTTCACTTTTTGTTCATAGACTTCTATATTATCATACTTCTTATATCAAGACTTATTAATAAAGTTGTTGAAGGTGAATACTTCTTTATCAGCGTGTATGAACTTGATGTTATTAGTAATAGCTCTCTGCTTTTAATCATATATATAGTTTAAATTATTACTATAAAATGTTACTGTAAAATCAATCACTCCTTCACTCTGTTGACAGTCTTGAAAGTAATACCATTTCTTCTATAAATATTGGCTATAGTCTAAGGAGATATACGCATGTCAGCAAACCTGCGATGAAACATCACAGCTCGTTAGTCTAATGGAAAGTGTGCCCAATACTTCAAAGTCTTAGGTCGCAGTGGAAGTCAATATGAGCCTGAGAGAACTTTTATTTTCTTGCAGGATGCGTTCAACAACCAGAATTGAAATGCTAAACAGCTAGCATGTAGTGATACCTAACAGTTGAGGCACTCTTGCGTAATAACTTTGCTATTGCTGCATAATTTAGTACAGGTTTGGCTTAGTCTATATTAATACTTGTACCATACCTAAGCTTAAGCAGTAAATCTAAATATTACTCATCATAAATAGACCCTAAATTTCGCTAATTTCTATTTCTCATTTTGCAAATTGGCTTTATTTCTCTACTAACCCAATAAGACCCCAACTATACCCTACAAATCAAATCACTTATACATCTCATTAAGGGGTTTTGGGGTTTTGATTCTAGAGGGATCCTGCTTTGCCTTTGTTATTGAACTAAAAACAATCATATCCTCTCTGTCAAATTTATTGATCTTTCTTATAGTTGAGATGAAATCATTATAGAAAAAATGTTCTTTGCATTTCACGATCAGGCCTGCTTCATTTTCATTGAATTCATTCTTGACAAGAAATTATTGGAAGATGCTTATACTATCTGGCGAACTTTATGTCTTTAATGAGGAAAGATAATTCAATTCTAACAATAAATCGACCAATCCCATAATTATATGCTGATTAATATCTCTTAAATGTCTATTTATTGACGATGCCATTGTACCTAAAATTATTTTCTCTTTCTCGTCAAATGTTTAAATGTCAGCTCTGTATTTCAAATTTGGATAGAGTGTTTAAATCAGTGTTTGTCCCTCCAATGGTAGCTCTTTTATAATATTTGAAGCTGCCAAATGGAACTTAAGGATTTGTGATTAGGAGTAATTTTTGAGTTCTTTTTCAATTAGCAGGATCTCCCTAACTTTAAACAGTTCAACTATGCAGTTTTGTTGATGGTAAAGCTAAACTTCGACACTATTATTATTATTATTATAGAATTCATAATCTGAGATGAAACGCTAATTTAACTTTTAAAATAGTTTTATCTGAAAACTATCATCAAGCTCTGCAAAGTGTTTGATTACGAAGAGCGATAATATATAAAATTCATTAGAACTTAGGTTGATTGTTAAGAGCTTTACTTTAGGATTTGATTCTATACTTTGAGAAGCTTTTGTCTATCATGACTTACATTTCATAACCTGATCCTCTTTTCTTTAATTGTGATTCTTCCTTAATCTTTCTTCCTAGGAGAGCTCTTTTTAGTGATTCTCTTTTCACTAAGATAAAGTTTTTTAAAAGTTCACAATCTAGCTCGCTTAGTGGATATTCAGATAGTTTTGGATGATCCTGAATATCCTTAAAAGTTTTTTGAAAGTTATTGGTTATCACACTAAAGGTTCTTTTAGACTCAGGACATAGATTCTTGGCATCTAGCTGATCATAGTATTTCTTAAACTCGGTATAAGATTAGTTGCTTCTATTTTGACCTTGCTTGTATTAGTGTTTCTTATCTCTTTTATTCGGATCTTGTGATAACTTAGACTTTTATGATAGTTGAGAATTAGTAGATGATAGCTTAGATAGACAACGAGAATCATAGCTATCTTACATCGAACTTTGAGAGTGGTTCATTTAAAATTATGAATCTGTGATTTTTCTAAACATTTAAAATTTAAACTTATATCAATTAATTTTGAATTCTAAAATCAATACTAAATAAGATAATATGATGGGAAGGGGTCAATGGAAAATTTGACAACAGATTTTTCTCTTAAAAAAATCACAAAAACTAGTAAAAAATGTGAATAATCATAGAAAAACGATGAAAATCACAAAAATTACCAAAAAAATTACAGCAAAAATTTCTTATTTTGGGAAGAGATATTACAGAGCTTCTCCATCTTTTTGGGGAAATTTTCAGCTTTAAGATGTTTTCACGTTTAAAAGTATTATTTTTAATAAAATCATTGTTTTTATTCTAGTTTAGCTCAGTAATACTATTTTATTTTTAATTGGCTATAGGTAATATCGTTTATGGAGACGAATTCCCATAAAAGGACTCATCAGCAATTTCTTATGAAAGACAGCTGATGAACGCATTCTAAAGATCATACCTCACGAGCTTGGTTGAAAGTTCAAGTCCAATATGGACATCTATACCTATCTGACTAAAATTCGTAATTTGGTTGCTTTTAATATATATATATATATACAATGATTTACTACATGCCACCAATCGAGGGAGTCAACAACGAGTACCTCAGATTAATATTTAAAGGAAAAAAGATACTTCTAAAAATGGATTAAATTAAGATGGTGAAGGTGCCAAAGTATGATGAACTCTCGGTGAGACAGCTATATTTGCAAGTATGTGACGACCAAGAGCTGAGCATATACCTGCCTGATATGTCATGGAAATCCAAACCTATAGACAGTCAATACTTCTTCAATGTTCTCAATACAATTCAGCCAGAATATCTCTCACACATTATCAATAAGTCAAGAAGAAATAGGAATAGCATGGATGATTAATGATAGAATAACGATTTCATTCTCATATCTGATGATTGGTTGTCGCAACTAACCTGCCATCCCTTTATTTCAAGTATCTTACACTGCCTTAAACTTTATTATATAAAAAGAAAAAACGGGGAGTACAATGCAAATCTTGAAAGCTTCTACTAAACTAATGAATCCAGAAAACCTTAGCAGTCATCTCCTAAAGTTTTGTCGTTTAAGCAGTTTAGGGCAATAGAGCATGCCTCAGCTAGCAAAGGGATCAAACCAAGTGATGGATCTCGGCTCTTGGAGATGAACACCACTGTGTTTGAGTATCAATCAGACGCTTTTGAATAAATAACAGTTCAATGAGATTTAACATATGAGCTATAATTAGCATAATTTAAATTAAAATCATAAATCAAACTTCTCCATTTTTCTTGCATATTTCTCTTATAACGACAACATCACACTGGAGAATTCTTATCTCAAATTTATTTTTTCATCAAACTTCTCTTCCTCTCCGACTTTCTTCATCTTCATACTCTTGAACTAGTTCTTAAGCACCGAAAAGTAGCTCTCTATAGAGTTGTATTGAGGTGAGTATGATGGAGTAAATATGAGAGTGATGTCGAGCTCTTCAGTCAAAGATTTGATCTTTTTACTGTGATTTACTCTTAGATTCTCAAGAACCGCAGCATGCCTATTTGTCGAATTTTGTTCATGCAAGCCGTTGATTTATTCATAAAACTTTTCAATGTCCACTGACCTATCATAACGATAGTATAGTTTCAGACCTTTGTTAGGAGATACTCCTGCAACTACAGCAATACTCTTTGTGAATTATAGTTTGTCTTTCACAATTATATTGAGATGTCGATTACTGTACTTTTGCTTGAGGTTAGTAGAGTAAGTAAACATCACCTTGTCTATGAAAACTACTTTTCCTATCTTCTTGTAGAGCAGTAGATAGTTTGCTTTTTATCTCTTAAAAGAGCTCGCACGTTTTAAGTTTCTACATTGGACTCATGTATTTGTACACACTAATGAACTTTCTTTTTATTCCTTTTTCTCTTTATAAATTCGAGAAAGTTTAGAGGGAGAAATTCTTAGTTCTGGGATCTTTCTGTGGAACATCACGCATCTTT
Organism: Oxytricha trifallax; assembly: GCA_000711775.1. Taxonomy (NCBI): domain Eukaryota; phylum Ciliophora; class Spirotrichea; order Sporadotrichida; family Oxytrichidae; genus Oxytricha; species Oxytricha trifallax. The sequence goes on along the minus strand of ARYC01012573.1, from coordinate 9,940 downwards.
CTGCAAGAGTCATTCCTGTCTGACTTTGTAATGTTTCTTAGCTCGTTAGAAAATCAAAATTGTCATGAAATAGCTTGTTCATGCTTCAGATATGTGTTTCTGCTTAGGATTACGAACTTTAGAGTCCTCAAATCTTTTGAATCATAGAACAAAGAATGCAAGAAGGATCATGAATAAGTTTGAAGCTTAAGTAGATAGGCGAGTCTTGATTTGGATTTAGGCATTTATACCAGAGATACAGTATAAAGTCGTGCAAGTTGGTCAAAGTACCAAAATGATTCAGCATTAAAATGATTTGCTAATGAGGGGAGTGTGAGTGAGTATTTAATTTCAAATTTAAAAGTGGTAATATTTTTATTAGAGGTCATTATGTTAATTTATCATATAGTAGGCAAGCATAGTTTTTCCGTCTTAGTTGCATGAAGCCGATTTTATGAGTATCATCGAAAGATTTAATGAGTTTCATAGTTTAATCTTGTACAAATTCACCATAATTCATTAAAGAAGAATGTATTAAGTTGCAACACTTTTTGATATAATAGGATTAAATATTAAGCTCGGCTATCTCCAATTTGCTGACTAACTGTAGTTGAAAATCATTAGCAGTTTACCTTTGAAGCATTCTAGCTAGCAGTTGTTTTTTGGAATTCTTAATACTTGTTTTCCTCAATGTCCTCATTCTCCTCTGTCTCCTCTTTAACCTCGTTCTCCACAATCTTCTCGTTTTCCTCATTCTCCTCAGTCCCCTCGTTCTCCTCACCCTCCTCGTTCTCTTCACTCTCCTCGTTTTCCTCATTCTCCTCGTTCTCCTCACTCTCCTTGTTCTCCTTATTCTCCGCAGTCTCATCGTTCTCCTCAGTCCCCTCGTTCTCCTCACCCTCCTCGTTCTCTTCATTCTCCTTGTTCTCCTAACCCTCCTCGCTCTCTTCACTCTCCTTATTTTCCTCATTCTCCTCGTTCTCCTCACTCTCCTCGTTCTCCTTATTCTCCGCAGTCTCATCGTCCTCCTCAGTCTCCTCGTTCTCATCACCCTCCTTGTTCCCCTCAGTCTCCTCGATCTTCTTCGTTCTCCTTAGTTTCCTCATTTAAAAATACTTATGGTAATCTTCATCATTGTTCATTTTTGAAATTAAGAGCTTTAATCATAATAACTATAGACTGCAGTAAGCAATTACTTCACTCAATAATTTCAGCTAACTTCTTCTTGTGGATGCTAATTTCAGTGCTACAACTTAAGAATGGAGCCATTGTTAAATATAACTTCCTTGCTTTCTCAATTATGTTCTTTAAGTCTTACTTGAGCTTTATTAGAAACGAAAAAAAAATGCAAGATTTATTTAAATGGTATGAGAGAATAGTTGACTTATCCAACCCACTTTACTATCAATCATGAGAAAGAGAATCTCGATTGACTTTGTAAGAAATAAAATAAATCAAAATATAATAGGAGAAGGAATGATATAATTTTAATATCTTGATTATTATTTCTAATAATTTAATTTCAAAAAATTTAGAGTAATTTCCTTAAAAAGGATATTTGATGTGAGATAAGGCAGCTCATACTTATCAGTCCCTTGAGTTTTAAAGCAAGAATTTATTAATTTTAAATAGTAGGGTATAATAAACTAAAATAACCCCAGTTATATCATATATTATGACTTTGAAGCTCAACCTCCTCAGGAAACATAACTAAACATAATTATACCAACAAATAACATGTTTTAAAACTCTTTCATTAATATTTTAAAGAAGTCTTTGAATTGCACATTTTCATTCAAATTTCGTCAGGAAAAAATTTCTTACTTTATATAATAGACTAATAATTTAATGTTGAATCAATATACTCAAAGTTTGGTGAATCAGAAAAAAAATAAAAGAAGAAGCCTTGAATCAAGGCTTGAAGAGTTTAGATTCATCAGAGGAAAAGAAGCAATTATATTTAGATTTCGATTTAACTGTTCATCAAAATATGATTTAATTGTAACTAAACTCATATCTAACCAAATTAAAATTAATAAAAATATTTATTAAATATCCACTTATTTATTGTTAAGGATATACATTTAATTCAACAGAATATTATGAAAGTTATAAATGTTCAAATGGAGTATAATAACAATCATCAATGACGATAATTTGACTATTATCTTATTTTAATTTATCAAAGATACTTCTACCTCAGGTTTTTTACTATATATATTTTTATATAATTTAATAAGCTCTTGGTGTCCCCTCACCCCATATAATAAATAAATCAATTGCAAATTAATATTGAATTCTATTTTTTTATTTATTATAGGTGACAATTATGAAAATCAAATTTCATCATTCACAAGCTGGTGATTAGGTCTAGTGACCAAGACCTTATCATGAATGACTGTATTCACGTTTCTGGATACTCAAAGATCCAGGAATCTCATTTGGATGCTAAGAATCACGTAGGATCATTCCTTGACTAAGTTGCATGCGACTACCAATCTTTTGAAATTGCCTTTAATTACCACATTCTTTGCCAAGGGTTGACTAGCAACTGTGTTATGAGCCATTTTTAGAGACTATTAAAATACTCATCTTAAAGAGTTCTAAAATCTGCCTGAGTCAATTAATAGCATAAATGGACAATTAAACTAGAAGATAGAGACATTAGAAGTCAAGACTAAGGATATCGGGGTTGGAATAAAAACATCATTTTTTAAAGGATTCACAGCTATTATATAATTCATCTCAAATCATCAAAATATTGTAATATTACTGTATAGCGTTATAAGTCAATTTAAAACTTTTATTCAATTTGTTTTTTGTTTTAAACAATAAGCGATTAAATATGGTTTTATCGAATACTTATTCATTTTTATCTGAAAACAATGATTGCATTTTATTTTTTAACCTTATTTTATAGTAATATTTGCTAACATAAATAAAAAAAGACTCTTATAATATATATAAATTATATTAATGAATTTAGTTTATGTATATCTGTTTTGCTTCAAGTTATAAAATAGTCACTTGCTACATCTTAGACATTTATTTTTGTAATGTTGATATGTAGTTGGTGGCATGTATGGATATGTCTTTAAAATGGGGACATTATACAGACATTAATTAATTTTTACATATATTTTTATAATACAATAGATTAATATATAATTATTGATTTAATAATTGTTTCAAGAATATAAATAGCATTATATATCAAAATGACATTTAAGCTAGCAAATTATATAGTGAAATACCTTCTTTCTTGGTCTTTATCTTCTTATTTCTATTTTGAATATTTATGCTTTAATCTAAACAAGACCAAAAGGCCATACAAATAAACATTAAATAAATTAAAAAATTGATAATAGTCTTATTTATAATTAAATTTCAAAAGTATATGTCTAGCATAATTTAATATGTAAACTCTGAAAGAATTTCTCGTTACCTAAGAGACAAATCTAAATGTGTCACAACTCTTGCAAAAGGATAGGATACGATGAACAACTTCATTCACATTAATTTTAAATAAATGATATAGTTTATAATTCTTTCTTTTAATAATATTAATAATTTGATCACATTGAAGCCTCTAGGGACCCCCTATCTGATATATGTTAATATATAAGGATCAAGCTCTTTGAATTAGTTAGTGTCAATACTTCTGGGTATGACTTGAGGATCTCTGCGAATTCTTTTTTCATTTTTACCTTGTACTTGTGTGGGTCTTTGATATTTAAATATCCTTGTTTTTCCATTTTATTTCCCTTTTCTATAGTTGCTCTTCTCTACTATTGCATCTCTCAGTTATTTGTGGAAGTCTTAAGAAAACCATGGTTGACTCTTGAAGTTTTCTTTGATATCTGTTTTGTATCTTTCACTTTATTATATCATCTTAGTTTTTATCCTTTTAAGAGGGATATAATATTTTCCTCATCTTTCTTGTTAAATTTGGCTTGTAGCGTATTTTCTTGATCATCTGTTATTTGAATTAGCCTTCCTAAGCTATTCATTCTGTCGTCCTACATATGGATTTATTCAAATTTATTGTTAAGTACTCTATGGTAGGACTTATGTGGTTGTTATCTGATAATGTTTGGTATCGTCATCGGTATTTTATTTCTGTACAGATTCTGATCAGATATACCGATGTGTGACGTATTGGATGACCTACTATCTAATATGGAGAAGGTTGAGTCTTTCCTATTTAGTATTGAAAAAGATGGTTAAGCTTCATTATCTTGTTCAAAGTCTAATTCTTGAGAATGAATTTGAGTAAAGCTTATTTCTTGTTAAGATAAGTTTGAGTCTTTATCAGACTGTTATGTTGTGTTAGGTAATTAAGAAATAACTATTTGTCGCTCAAGTCTATTAGTGAAAAGCTTTGGTTGTTACTTATTAACGACGTGGTAATTTCCCCTATTTAGTTAGTTTATAAATGTTGCTAAATAGCTTATCTTTTTGAGATGAAGAATCTTTTCGTATAGAACGTCTATTTGAACTTTGTTTTAGCTCCATCTTTTTATAGTAGGATTTCTACCTTAGTTGGTAAAACTAGGTCTTATCTTTCTTAAAATCTTGTTGCTTTTTCTGGAAGTTTTTTTCTTTGAGTTGTTAGTAATGAGGAGGTTTCTTCCTTCCGGTACCATTGCAGAAATTGTTTCTTAAATTTAATTATGCAAATGATAAGCCAATAAGACAAGAAGGGACAAAATGACTTATGTAAAATATAGAGAGATTGGCAGATAAACTAAATCCATTCTATAGAAAGACATGGAAAAGTTATAGAGAAATTTGAAGTAATATTCTGAATCTGCTATAGTATCCAAGTGTATCTAAAAATGTTGTTAATTTAATTTAATAGAGCTCAATTATAATTTAATTAGGGAATATTTCAAATTGGAATGATAGGTATAACTTTTAGGGGAAGATTAAAATGTGACTATAGAGACAAAGATTTGTTAAAATCAAGAGAGAAGATGTTGAAATTGCAAGATAAATTACTTAATTGTATTAATGCTCCTTAATATTGATAAACTAGAAAACGTTAAGGAAAATTATATTATTTTAAATACATAGATACCTTTAATAAATATCCTGATAAATCTATATTATAATGCAAAAAAATAATAATATATGATCACAATGAGGTCTCTGTGGACTTCCGATCTTATATATGTTAATATTTATAGGGGACTAGCCCTTTTATAGTTCTAGTGTTTAATAGTTAATATGGGCATTTATTTAATTCTCAAAAAATTTTAATTCTTCTCTGTCATTTCAAACCATTTCTTTTTCTTTCTGTGTCTTCATCATCTGTGTTTGAACCTTGAGAAGTTGGTTTATTATGGTTACTTTCCAAAGAAATATTTTTCTTTTTAAAATTTTTTTAATGTGTTGGTGAGAAGTGCTCTCTCTTATATAATTCTTAATTATAGCTCAGCTAGATATAAGGTCTAAGTTGGTTAATTAGTTAGACTCCCCAAGGTTCAAAGAGAGGGTATTAATTTGCCTCTTTGGATTAAATAAGTCTTTGTAGTATTTCTAATCTAATTTAATTTGGGTTAAAATCTTGGAACTTACTCAACAATAGTTTAGTTTAAACTTCTTTTGTTTTGAGTAGTATGTCTAATTTAATTCCAATTGTCATCACGTCTTCACTTACTGATGAGGTATGTACTGTTGAAGAGTTGATCAGACTCTGACCAGAATCTGATCCGATATTAGGTCGTGAAGTATCGTTTGGTTCTCTATTTAGTACCTTTTCCTAGGCCCTATTTAGTACTTTTTTTGGTTTTGGGAGTGGATTTTAAAATATCTTAGAGATGTTTGGGAGTGATAATTCCTGTATCTTTGCATCTCCCAAGGCAACTTAATGTTATTCTTCTTCTTGTTGCCAAATTGTGGATTTTATATCAGTTCTAACCGAGTCAGGTTGATTTCTTTTGTTAGAGTTTAAGAAGATGGGTCTGTTGCTGGTTACTGTTGTGTTAGATACTTGGGTTTTTTCCCTTAAATTCCAACTTTTATTGGAGGTGTTCTTGTCTCCATATTTAGTAATGGGGTTTTGGTAAAGGGGTCTCTGGGTGTTGTGTTAAGAAATAATGTTCCTATACATAGTGTGTATCTTCATCATTTCTTGTTACATCTAGATGTTTAGTGTTGTATGTCACCTTATCTTGTAAGAGTGTTGAAGATTAATTGGAATATATCCTACTTCGTGAAGGTATAGGTTTAGCTAATTTTGGTGGTGAGTCTGGAATGAACCATTCATGGCCGTTCTTGTAGAGCGTAGGTTACTCAATCATTTACTATCGATTAAGTATCTTTTTCTGTGGTTTTGAGATAATTTAGTACCAATCGAAGTCTTACTATTTTCTTGGGAGACGCTTTTGTATTCATTGCTGTATAATAGCGGTCATCCATTTCAATGTCTGAGTCAGAGTCGGATTCGTTCATCTTGTAGTTCCAGTAATACTCTTGGTGGGTGTCTTCGATGTTTATTTCATCATCAGACATGTCACTGTTAGTTTCCAAACAGCCGTCACTTTGTCCATTGCTTGCTTAGTTTCGTAGACTAAGTCTTAGAGAGTGTTTAGCTCTACCCACTTAGAGGAGCTTAGGTTGTGGACTTTTAACTAGGAACTTGTGTCATTTAAAGTTCCTTTTAGTGTCAACCTTATTTAATAATCTAATAAATCCATATTAAATTGCGAAAAAAATGAAAATAATAAAAACCTATCTATAATATGCAAATAGTTAATAAAATTTAATTTTTATCAGAAATATTTTAATTTATCCTTTTTATATTTACATAATTCTATTGATATATATTCATAGTTTTAAATTAATTAGTTGATCAATATTTAAGAATTAACATAATGATATACTTCTTTGCATAAGCTTTAAAACAATAATAAATTCCTTCATCCTCCTTTGACTAGTTTTATGTTTTAAACATAGTGGTCTCAAACAAATTATAGGTGCCATCCATAATGTTTTAAAAATGGATTTTCATACAATGCAAAATTATGAATAAGCTCAATGGTATAACTATTTAAAAGGTTTATAAAATTTAATTCTGAGATTCAGAAATGTCTCAAACTAAAAATAATGCAGACTATTAAAATTTATACCGTAATTTGAGACATAGCGATAATAACCATAGACTTGACTCAATATATAAATATAAATAAGGTGCTTAGAAAATCAATTCATTCCTTGATGGTTTAATAGTCTATTGCTTTTACTGAATGTTTGTGAGTTTTATTAGTATATTTTAAGCAATTTAATTATAGTTTAATATTCAAATAAATTTCAAAACTTAGTTACGAATATTTTAAATATAGTATAATTAAGGGTTCAAACAGAGATAAAAAATACATAAATCTAGATAGAAAACACTTTTTTTAGAGAATTCTTAGTTTTTTAAGAAAAATATTCTAAATATAATTTAGTAGATGATAATATATTATATTTATGGTAATAGAGTGCTTTATATTATTTTTGTAAATATATATATCTAAGTGTAATTGTCAAAAATTTACATATATTTGAATCTTTAACAATTATGATGACTTTTGTGTGAAACTAATTTTGAAAATTTTATTAGACATTCAAGTTAAATTAAAGTATTAATTATATATTAAACTAGCTTAATAATCAACATAAAGTGTAGCTAAATTTTATAATAATTATTAGATATATAGAATAGATTCGACTGATGATACTCAAAACCGTATCCGCGGCAATAGTTGTAGACTTCACTAACATAAGAATGGTGGAAAGAGTCTTGGAATTCTCAGAGAATTTTTATATTATACAATCCACAGAAAATTTGGCACAAGTCATATCTCTCTAAACAATAAATTAGACAAATGTCGCTCTAACTTACCAACTTAATATTCTAAGTAGAATTGACCAAAGTCAAGTCATAGTGGAAGAAATCTAAACGTATTAAGATTTTACAGCATCATAGGGTACTTAAGACACTATTAAAAGAATTTAAATTTTGGGAAATGAAAAATAAATACACAAACAAAACCCAATAGGCAAATACAAATAGGAGAGATAATATAATAATTCAAGAGCATCATTCCTAAATTAGATAACTTTACTGCCGAATTCAACAGGTATTGCAGGATGCTTAGGAGTGAAAGTTTAGAGACTATCAGCGAAAGAGAGACACTGAAATTCCTACCATTGCGTGTAGCTACCCTGATTAGACTTCAAGCCCTCGTGATATTAATGGCAATGCTATCCTTCCTTTTTGTTATCATGGCACGTTTAGTTTGGGGTCTTCGCTCTTGATCGTGGCTCTTCAACACATACCATATTTTACACTTAAGCATTTCGATGTCAGAATGTTGACATATTTGTAGCTTTTCAAAAAATGATTCTTTAAGATGAGCCTATAGGGATTTCACTGCTTTCTCAGTGGTAAGGTATAGCACAGCCTCAGCATCAGTTTCCCGGTTTTTATCTGTTCTCTTTCCTGCAGCAATAGTTTAATGGGATATTCAGAAAATTATCAAAATATATATATATTGAGAAATCAGGCATTTTTTGACTTTCGGTTTTGCAAACGAAGTTAGAGCGAACCTTCGAATGGGGGACTTCCAGTGGAACCACGTGATTCTCCATGCAAAGACTCAGGGAGATGGAGTCTCCGACTCAGAAATCTATCACATGAGCCGATATAATCGAAGATCTTTATTTCCTAGACCACCCTATGCTAATTTGCCAAGGGCTATTCGCACATTCCTGATCTTTGTCTTAGATTACACTCTATTCTAGCAGCAAAGCCTAGGAATTATGAAAAATTTTAGGAATACTTTAATTTAAAATGAAAATTAATTACATAATTAAGAATTAGGATTAACTTAAATAAAAATATATTTAACAGAACAGCTTTGTAAACTTTCCACTTACCTTCATTAACATCTCCATCTGCATGACTTAGTTTTTCTTATTATTTTATTTCTGTTCTTTACTGAAGCCTCGTCCTCTCCACTTCAAATCGCTGTAGTATTGCTGAAAAAGTATTAAAATAAATTCAGATATTTAAAATGTAATTTACAAAATTTGTGTGAATGTAGTCATGCTCCGTCTTCGTCTAATAAGTTTACCATTTTGATTTTTAATTATAAATTTTAATTTATCAATTTCCTTTTTATAAATTATGAATTACTCTATGGCGCTGGACTTTTTCTTCTAATGACAAGTTCTCTTCCTCCATGCTTGTAGAGTTGATGCCTTGGGGGATTCCTATTAGAGTGGCTAGACATTCGACGATGCTACTTTCCATTTGAGAGATTAGGGATTCCTGAAGCTTTCTCGCGCAAGCTTTATTCTATTTATAATATCAATTAATGGGTCCCATCTACTCTGATCCTCTGTGCTCTTTTATGACTTCTTCGCACCTATTGAACAAGGCTCTAGAGCCAAGAGAGTCAAAGTTGAATAAGGCTTTGGGGCTTTGAGGATCTCTGCTTTCTATCATGATTACTCCCCATATCCATGTATTTTTGTTGGCAGTTTCTGCTCAAACGCTACTGATACATCTTTCTGCTTAGAATATCAATGCTCTGAGCACTGCCTGATTTAGGCTTAAACGAACCTCAACTGCCGAAAGAGTCGCAAGTGTTGATGTTGCTGCAAGAGATGATCAACTTATAGTTAGGTCCTACAAAGAAACTGATGCTCTTTGGCACCATTGTGATGTTGACGCTTGTGATGAACTTACGTTAAAAGGCAACTGAATCTATGACCCCAACCTCCTCTTGCCATTCACTTCTGTTTGTTGGGGATCCTGCTACTAGTAATGACTGTGTGGTGGAGACATTTGAGGAGATTCGAGATAAAGGTTTAGCACTTATTACACTGCATTGGTAAGCTTTGACAAAGAAGTTTCCATTTATAGCTGTTAGGATTAAATTTTAATTCAGGCCAATTATATTATAAA
>ARYC01012564.1:0-11165 GCA_000711775.1 Oxytricha trifallax | reverse complement strand
GACAGACTAGCTAGTCGGATTTGCTGCCACAAGGTTGCTTAGTCGTAAGACTAGGTAAATTACTGCTTCAAGGATAACTATCACTTACCCTGAGCGAACCATGTCGAACCATTCACAATAGTATCAATACATGCTTAGCATCATAATAGCAAGTGAAACTTGAGTCTACAGCGTTGGTGGAGCAAGAATCAATGTTTCGCCAAAGTAGTGTAAAATTTCCGAATTTTAGGTTTAGACTAGCCTATTCGTAGAACAGAAATTTTAAATTGGATGTCAACTTATACAAAATTGGCATCAATCTATAACTCTAATAGACTAAACAACGTCAAACAGTCATCAATCATCCTTATATCGACTGTCATTGATGATATACAGCATAGAACCTCAATCAACCAGAAAAATGCATAACCTGCTTCGTTCAATTTAAAATTCTTTAAAGTGAATTATGTATTTTTCTGGTTGATTGAGGTTCTATGCTGTATATCATCAATGACAGTCGATATAAGGATGATTGATGACTGTTTGACGTTGTTTAGTCTATTAGAGTTATAGATTGATGCCTATTTTGTATAAGTTGACATCTAATTTAAAATTTCTGTTCTACGACTAGGCTAGTCTAAACCTAAAATTCGGAAATTTTACACTACTTTGGCGAAACATTGATTCTTGCTCCACCAACGCTGTAGACTCAAGTTTCACTTGCTATTATGATGCTAAGCATGTATTGATACTATTGTGAATGGTTCGACATGGTTCGCTCAGGGTAAGTGATAGTTATCCTTGAAGCAGTAATTTACCTAGTCTTACGACTAAGCAACCTTGTGGCAGCAAATCCGACTAGCTAGTCTGTCTTGATTCGACTAGTCGCTGTTTAGACTACCTACGACCAGAGTCTTCAAACATAGTAGGATATCCATTCACTCATGTACAGTATGCAGCAAGAGAGTGATATAACACAGATACAGGTTGGTTGGAGGCTGAAGTTGAAGAGTCTTGCTTAAACTTGCTTATAAAGCTGTGGAGAGGAACAGCTAGTCGTAAGACTAAGACTAAGAAATCATCGACTACGACTAGGTAGTCGGACTACCCTTACGACTAGATCAACATACGACTAGCTAGTCGGACTAAGCAACAAACACTCACTTATGACTACTAGACAGCTAGGACACTTAAGTAAGGTAGAATAAGCTTATATTGATTAATTGTTAAGTTATAATTAAAGATTAACAGTTGTAATTAAGACTATATCACAAACAACCCAATTGAACAATGGTGAGGTATAGTTGTATGTTTTGACTATCATGCTCATATCATCAACGAACACCATCAATCGACCTAGTCGAAGACTATAGAGCTCATGACTAGTCGATTATTCGCATTTTCGCATTAAAAACGACTAGTATAATCACTATAAACTCATAGACTAAGCATGAATTGGGGTTTTGGGGTTTTGGGGTAATGTTCTATAAGATCTGTTGATTGATAACAATAAACTCATATTTTGTTGCAATCTTAAAATGACAATGGGTATTCTATTATTTATAATATTTTTTAAATCCTACAATATAAGACTTCTATAGTCAAATGAATTTGTTTATACAAGAGAATCACAAAAGGAATGCCATCAGTTATTTGACAAGGTTAATATAAGCCATAATTTATTGACAAATTCATAATCACTATTCAAGCAACAACTTAAAAGCAAACTTTAAATAAAAGCATAGTATGGTTTATACTAGAATTACAAATATTTCATAAGCCCTATTTCAACAGATTGACAATTAAAGGAAGATTCTATAACTTGACTATTTAGTAATTGTTGCAAAAACTAGGATTTAGTGAAAAGAATTTATCCAAATTTTCATTTGAGGAGTTATTTATTCAAAATAAAAGAAAATATATAATTATGATTACTTGATTTAGATTAATAAAATTACTTTTAATGATTACCAAAAATGAAAATCTCTAACAGTTTCATCATCAATTAGTATGTAGATGTATTTTTAATTTATAATTTGTTAGAGATACACAAATATTAAGAGTTTATATGTTAATAGGTAATAAGTAATCAGAAACACGTGGAGTCTTTTCACTCACTTAAAATGTAAGCTAAAAAAACATATCTATGTTATTTCGTTTTTAGCAATCCTACTGGGTAGGAGATGAGGTGTCAACAGACTGGTGCTTTGAAAGGTGACACTGAGAGAAGACTGCAAATATAAAAAGATAACAATGATGAAGATGATGATGAAGATGTTTAAGATGAAACATTTTTTTACAGATATCCATTTTTTTTATATATTAAGTAATCTTATTATTGTTAATTTAACTTCTACAATCATAAGTTTTACAGATTATTTTGCATAATTCTTTCAGTTTTATCATTCAATCGTCATCGTAAATTACTCTTTCAGCTTCATTGTTAATACTATGCCTTAAGCCACCTCAGCTCTTACCAGATTGGACACTTAAATTAAATTAATTCAGATATTTTTTGTGATTGACACATATGTAAAATTTTAGTAATCTTTACTATTCTTATTAATCTTAATCAAATATTTATAATTATCTATTTTCTTTATATTTTACATAATTGTTTAGATTAAGTTAAGAATCAGATGTAACATAACTGCAACAAAATTTTATAGCCTACTCAAAAGTGATCAAGGAATTGCTAAATATGACTTTTTATAGTTGATATATCTTTTTCGAACAATATTGCAAATGATTCAAACTGATTGTGTGAATCATAATTATTATTGTTATTGCTGTTGTTAAAGATGTCAATCTGATCTCTAAAAATATTGACAATAAGACAAGAGATGAAAACTAAAATCCAAAAAAAACATCTCTAAAAAAAAAGAAGCGAAAGAATAAAAAAGAGATCAGTCTTTGGTGGTTGGCACGCTGACCGGTCCAGGCAAGGGACATGCCCCCCAGGGATACCCCTGACAAAGGCCGCGCCGAGGCAGAGTCGGGGTCCGAAGAGGCAAGTCAGGACGTGGGATGAGATGACAAGGGACAAGACCCCCAGGATTACCCTATGAGAGGCACATAGGTCCAAAAGGCCAAAGTCGCTCCCCCAGCTGAAGAAGTACCGGAGACAAAAGACGCAAAAGACATGCATTTTAAGCAATACATATCACCTCAAGGAATGATTCAAACTAACTAATATATATACGCTCAATAATAATAATAACAATACAGCAATAACAATAATAATTATATATTTAATACTAGAGATCTTTATTTCTAGTTTTCATATTCACCTTACCTTAAGTTATTCATCATCATCATCATGATTGTGTGAATCAAAAAGCTTAAGAAATCAGTGCATAATTTAAAAATATACCTTTCTTATTAGTACAAAGACCTCTAGGTATTTCTCTCTTGAAAATATATTCTTATTTCAAAACAATCTCCATTAAAGTTGATGACTCGACAGCATAGTTCAAATAAACTTAAAAGTCACAAATCTTACACCTAAATAAGAAGACTTATTCCAACCTTAGTTTATTATTAGAAAGTAATCACTCTAATAATCTCTTCAGGAATTCATGAAACTAATAACTTCTTTTTAAGACAAGCCAATTCTGTTGCTGATAGCATCAATCATAATATATAATAATTTAAACTTATTAATTTAATTATTTATTCTATACTAAAGCTACTAATTTTTCATGTCCATAACTCAAGTCTCTGCGTTTATCAATTGGTTGCCAAAAGAAGTGAAGTTAGGTCTGATATTATTAGGTCTGGCGAACACTTCTAGGTTGAGTCTATCTGGGGCCATTTGCTATATGAAGTCATAAATTTGCTTGGGCTTCTCGGAGTGCTTTCCTACTTCAGAAAAGATGACATTATCAGTCACATGATACTTAAGCATGTCAGTGACGTAACCTTTTTTCCCAATAAGAAAGCTCTCGTTATTATGGGCTGTGTACATGCCAGATCCTTTATGTAGTTTATGATTCTTTGTCAATTTTATCCATTCACCTTTCTCTACTTCATCATAGCCATGATTTTTGAAGAACTGTCTTGCAACCTCTTTCTTTTGATTTACAAACCACATAATGAGAATTCCTCTCTCTTGTACTAACTCTATAGGCATCTTTAGAATTTCCTCATCACTCACGGTACCATAGGGAACTCCTTATTTTATTCTGTATGCAGGGTCCATGAGTACTACTTCATAAAGCTTCCCATACCTTACCATAGCGTCATTTGCAACTAGCTCCCACATTTTATAATCATTTATATCTCCCTAGAATATGACAGGCTCAGTTACTGTTTTGTATTTGATTTAATAAACTTTTTGCTATATTGTTATAAGCTTGTACCCATCTATAACATCCGTTTCAACTTTTTCGGGGCCTTCAGGAAATTTTGGAGTTGAGCTATCTTTTCTCATCTTAGTTATTACTTTAGTTTTGTTCATATTTAGATTGCAAACACTTTCATGTCTTTTACAGTTGTAAGCTCTACCCTTAACTTTACCGCAATACTGACAAGTACGTTCCTTTAGCTTTATGTTGTCCCTTGCTACTTAATGGACCTCCCTATGATAGTTTGACTGGTGAACTTCGAGTGATTTAGGCTTTCATGCGTGGATGGTGTCTCAAAATAATTGCAAATATATTTCTCACTTTTGATAAGCTTCATTGACTATATTTTCTTTTGCATTTAGGTTCTAAAATTTTTCTTTTCAAAGTTTTATTCATGCTTTAGCTATATTAGTATACTTTTGATTTGAATATTGGATTGAGTAGAAACTTAGGAGGTAAAATTTTTTGAGTAGAAACTTAGGCTCAAGATTATTAAAAGGGTTTATGGTTTAGCATCTATCTTATCACCATGCTATAAAGCCATTTTAGTATTTTTAAAATGATTATTCTATAATTTCTTATTTAGTTTATAATTATTATTAAATTATTATGAAGAATATAGAATTATGAAATTTACTATGAATTTATACCAAAAATAATTTAGAAGCAAGCCATAGCATAAATGGGAACTTAGTAATAATTATTTTAAATAATTTTTCAGTTATCATTTTACATTTATTTGGTTTGAAACTATAATCCTTAAACTATATTATAGGTAGAGTAAAATTAATATAGTAGAGTGCACTATGGCTTCCTCGTTTGAGTTAAGTTAAAAAAGTAAGTAATAATTTATTAATAAAATTAATAATTATTGCATATTTCTCTATATTATATGAATAAGTATTGACGTGGTACGTTACTTCAATTATAGTAAATGTAGAGATTCACTAAGCATAGTAAAAAAAATGAGTGAAAACTTAGGAAGCCAAATTTTATGAGTAAAAACTTAGGAAGTCTATACAAGAGTTTAAAAAGTAAGTAAAATATAACCTTTTTATATACCAATGTACGCTAATAAATTAAATAATGATAAGATTATATAATATTTTTACATTCACAACTCAGGAGTCCATGGAGGAGTGGTATCCTCTTATATTAATTACATTTATTTCATATTATTAATAAGTTTTGGTTATTTTTAATGCTAATGCTTATTATAATTATTAGCTTTCATGTTGGTAAAGTTTTATGTAATTTCTGGTCAGCATGTATAGCTAAGGCTCAAGCCTAAATTTCAGATAAGTATACTAATTTTAACTCATGAATCAAACTTTACAACAGAATATTAAATTGATTTCGTTAAATATAACTATTTAATCATAATAAAAAATATAGCCGATGGAGAGCATAGACGTCCATAGTCATGGCATCAGAGAATTTTAAAATAAATTTAGGTCCAAAAATGACTGGTTGAATTTTTTGCGATTTAACAGTAAGATAATAATATTAACACTTATAGAGGGGTACTTCTTGCCTAACGATGACCATGTTACCATGAGGTTCATTAAGGACTTTTTTTCTGGCGAAAAGCTCCTTTTGAAATCTGGAGAGGTTGTATAGTTGAACGTTCCATATTATGAGGAACTTTAAGTAAAGAACATTTTTAATCAAATTCAAGAAGACCCATAAATCATGAAATTCATGAATTATTACCCAGACTATTAAGTGCTCCCTGATAGAAAGTACTTCTATGGGGTCTTGGGCACCCTTCATACAATCTATTTGTCCTCACTCATAAGGCATGCAAATAGGTCAAGAAATCTAAGCGACACTATGGAGGAAGAAAAAGAAAAAATACTTATAAATGATGAGGTGTATAGACAGCTACAAGGAGAGCCATTTTTTCAAGTAAGATTTATTATATTTAATAATTAATAATTAGAGTCTAAAGGCAAAGCACTCTCTATGCTCAAGCTTAAGTCAAGACCTCGCTAACAAAAAAAGAAGAGGGAGTACCATGAGCTATCGGTATCTTTTTCCGATTTCAAGTCTAATACTGAGGGTAAGAGAGCAGTGAGTGCCCAACTTAGAGACACTATCATGACTCAAGAGTCACAGTCAGAAAGAGTACTCGAAAATGATTCTATGGAATGAACCACTATTATTTTGCTGTTATAACTGTGTTCAGCTTTTTACGTTATTATTCTATAAATAATATTTCATCTTGTTCAAGTGCCTATCTATTATATTTCTTATTGTTTGAGTTTAAACACTCTCTATTGCTTATTTAATCAAGTTGATATGCTAAGTCTCGCCCACTTTGAAGTCATTTGATATCATCTGTCGTTTGTATTTTTTCTTAACTTAGGATAAGACTTCCTCTATAGAATGGAACTTTGGCGTGTATGGGGCGTTAAACAAGCAGCTTTAGTTGTAACTTTTTATTTTATTCTGGACAGTCTTGCTATGGTGCCCTCTTAGATTGTCCCAAAAATTGCAACATCTTGTTATTAATTCTTAATGTGAAGATAGTCAATCATAGCAGAGGTGTCAGCTGAGTTGATAGATTTTTATTTGATAAAATAACCCTCCAGTCCTGATTCCATGCTTATAGCAACTATGGCTGCGAAAGTCTTCAGTTTTAAGCTTTCTTTTTAGATTTTTTAGTTTTATAGTGGCTAGCCCATGCATGCTACTCTACCTTGTAAGGTTTAAAGATAACCTCGTCAACGTATATAATTTTCCCACACTGAGCTACCATGTCCAGAAGTAGAGCGAACTTTTCTTATCGTTATTATTAAATAACTTGTTGTTTAGACTTGCTTATATTGTATGTGCTTCTCATGACTTTGTATTTAATCTTGAACTTTTTGTAGATATATTGAATTTAGGAAGGGGATATTTTATGTTCTGGGAATTTTCTATGGAAAAGCTTGGCCCTTGTATGGAGAGACAGCCCTTTCTGCTCATCCAATGTTTATTCACTGACTAAGTAGTTTATCTCCTGCGCATGCAACTTTGACTTCTGTTTTCGCTTGCCTGGCATGGCTTAGCTTGGTAGCTCACTCTGCCTTGAGCACACCTGTCTGACATATCTTATGGATACCCTTAATACCTTTGAAATGTCTTTCAGAGTATGAATCAACATAGGCTTTGTTCTAGGCTTAGTCGTTCCATATCTCAACAACAAGACATAGCGATCAACTTTATCTTTGATTGAGGAGTTTGAGAGTGATTTCATTCTAGTGCTAGTTTTATTAATAGAGTAATTAAATTATTATATATCATAAAATATAAATCATGAATGCATCTACTTGACTTTGATGTATTACCATAACAAAATAAACTTCTAGTTCTTCATTAAAAAGTGATGCTTCAGAGAATATTCGTGAAGTTATTATGAGTGGCACGCGAGAGTCATATAATTATGAAATGCTTTATAATGAGGTGCAGAGAATTATCAATGGACATAGAGAAATAATTGAGGTTGAAATCAACCGATTTATTGCAAATCCAGTTGAAAGATTGAATAGAATCAAAACTCTAAAACCCCTTAAAAAAGTTTATAAGTACTTTGATTTGTGGGAATTTGTTAGGGGTTGTGGTTATTAATAGTTTTTAATGTGAAATATATAGTAAATGTATTTATTTGAATTAATCACTCAATAAGCACTTTTGGATCATGTTGTAGGGGTCCGAAATTTATCTTGCTCATCCACTACTATATCTACTCAATCGATATTCATGCTCTTGTGGCTTGGATTGAATATTATTTTCTCTGCTATTTTTTTCATTTATTGAGAGACTCTAGTTTTCTCTATCAACTGCTTTATTCTTTGCTTTGCATCTTTCTCGCACCTTGAAGAGTAGTAATCGTAGCTAGGCATATCATAATCTATTATTATTGCTGCTAAAGCCCACACATACTACTAAAAGTCTCCATCTCTCCAGAATTCTCTTTCTAGATAATATCCTGGAGATCACATTACAGTTCCAAGCCTTGATAATTCCCTCTTAATGCTCAGATGAAATCGATTATTGCTACTCTTATGGTGAAAAGTTTATTATAATATTTTCTGGCTTCAAATCTCTGTGAACAAAGCCTAACTTATGAAGCTCCTTGATGCCTTGTATGGTCTGAGTTGCTATTAATCCAAGCTGCTAATGGTTTCTTTGATCTGCTATGAAATCTCTGAGGTTCATTTTAAAACATGGGAGTCTGAAAGAAACATGATTTTTGGCAAGGAGAACAGCATCTAGATTTAGAAGTAACTGCATTTTTAAACTCTGCTTAGATAAGTACTTGATAATCATTTGTAAACTCCATCTAATATTTATCATCTCTTAGGAGATAGTTGAAGGGGTAGACTTTGTATACATATTGATAATACTTGACAACTTTCTTATCAAAGGAGTCTTCTATAATAAGGTAGCTCCTAAGTGAAGTATCTAGGGCAGGAGTTTTCTTGTATTGTATTTTAATCATAATTTTTGTGTTTCAGATGTTAGCAGTTGCATGCTTTTCTCACACATTCTGATTCACAAGCTTGTTCGAGCTCTACCACTTTCGATTATTCTCTAGCTTTTCTTTTGCTTGTAGTTTAAATTCTTCTTCATGCTTTTCAATCTCTTTTTCTTTCTTGTGAGCTTTTTAAAGAAGCTTCCTTAAATCTCTTGTATGAGAATATTGCTAATGGCACTCAAAGCATTCATACTTTCCATCGATTTAATCGTGCTTTAATATAAAGTGGGCTTGACTTCTCTATGTGTCCTCATATGCCTATACCAACTAGATTTTAGAGCGAAATCTCTCTCACCTTACTCACAGAAGTACACCTCTACTTCTTCAGTTTATTTGCAAATTTCATTAATACCTTTCTTCTCCTCTCTATCTTACAAATACTTATTAGCCATTAACTTTATGTACTTAATTTCTATATTAATAAAAGAGATCTCAAGAGATAGCTCTGGTAGTTTTAAGTTCACCGTTATCACACTTCTTTGTACTGCCAAAGGTAAGCTTCCTTTAATTTGATGGTAATGCTGTTGTCTTTCTCTTAATGTTAATATTCATATTTAAATTTATAAAAAAACTGTCTCTATTACTCATAGCTAATTTGATAAATTGGAAGACCTAAGTGTGTTTAGGAAAGATTTTAGAGTATAATCCTAGAAAATTGAGTGCCAAAAGACGATCGAACTCTCTGAATATATTTGAGGAAGTAACCATTTTTATTTTCATTAATAAGTTTATCAAAGCACGTACCTATTTAGGAGGTGCATCTAATTAAGTACGTACTGCTTTAGGAGTTATTGTGTGGTTTTATTATTAAATATAGGTTGCTCCTAATTAAGTCCTAGATTAATTAAAGCTCCTAATCAAGGACTAGCATTTGGGGCTGTTCCTAATTAAGTAAAGACAAAATTAATTAAAAAAATATGGAACTATAACAGTAGAAATTGATATCAATCTCTCAAGTTTGAAACCAGTTCTCAAAACTTTCTCCATATTCTTATTAGAGGTTGACCTCCTATAGGATGCCCATATTTAATAGTAAGATTAACAGAGGTATATATATGAAATCAATAAACTTAAATTTTAATATCATTTCTTAGATATGTAAACAAGATGGAGTCAATGAATGATTCAATGAAAAAGTACAAGGTCAAGAATTGATTCAAAGATTCATAAGTAAGGAAGATTTGCACTGCTACCTCGTGCAGCAAGGTAAGGAAAAACTATAGTAACTAATCTTTAATATGTAGTTAGTATATTTCTGCCGACAATGGAGACATTAAAATTTTATTTCTAAGGCGATACTTTGTGAAGAAAAGATGGAATTGTAAACTTAAGATGTAATGTTTGCAGAGATTCCAAACTGTCCAGAAATTTCAGTGACTAACTTAGATGATGATGCTATGAATGACTTAGAGGTTTCACAGTACCTGCTTTTAAGAAGCAATTGTGAAAAAAATTATTTCTTTGGCATCCTTGCTTCTATAAAAAGAGAATAATTGAAAGAGATAATTCAAGAATTTCATAAAAAAAGCACAGCATCTCTCCTGAAGAAAAAACAAACAAGGTATCAAGATAAGTGAAAGATGATTGTCAGAGCTGCAAAAGCATCCTTATATATCAAGTAAGATTAGAAGCTTAACTCTTTAGAAAAATCTGGAACTGGCACATTCTTGATGAAGGGATAGAGCAAGCTTCACAGAGAGCGATAGTCGCAGAAGAAGTATGATATTAGCTAGAGATGTTATTCAAATATTCAGACGCCAGAGTAAATGAACATAGATGCTGGCGCTGGCAGCTAGAGAAGAAATGTCGGAGGAGGAAAACAACAAGAGGAAGAAAAGAAGGAGAAGACAGCTCCAATGAAAAATTTTAAATGTGACTAATTTATTCATAAACTAAACTTAAGTCTTAAACTTATTTATATATACATTCAAAACCCCAAAACCCCTTAGTGAGGTTTATAAGTGCTTTGATTAGTAGGGTAAAGTTGGGGTTTTATTAGGGTTAGTAGAGAAATTAGGCCAGTTTGCAAAATGAGAAATAGAAATTAGCGATTTTTGGGGTCTATTTATGATGAGAAATATTTAGATTTACTGCTTAAGCTTAGGTATGGTGCGAGTATTAATATAGACTAACTCAAACCAGTGATGAATTATTGTGCGATTGCAAAGCTTTTGTGTAAGAGTGCTTCGACTGTAAGGTATCACTGCTTGTTAGCTGTTTAGCATTTCAATTCTGGTTCTTGATACATCCTGTAAGAAAATAAAAGTTCTCTTAGCAGCATATTGAATATCTCTGCGATTCTAAGACTCTTAAGTATT
>ARYC01012563.1:0-15898 GCA_000711775.1 Oxytricha trifallax | reverse complement strand
ATTGACTTAGATTCTTGCCTAGAAAGCTACCTCACTCATGAAGATAAAATAGAGAAGAGAGTCATTACTGATGATTAATATGTTTATAAGATATATCCTTTCAATAACTTCCTTGCTGATGACAAGTTCCAAATGGAATTTGCTAATGAATATTATGCTCTTTAAAGGCAAAGTTGAATGAGTGTAGGCATATCATCTAGCTTGATGCTATTTTACTTGGTAAAGATCATGTAGCCTTCAGGCTTCCTTTACTTGAAATGACTTACAGAGAATTCTTATCTGACAATAGATGTCAGAGATAAATTAGCTAGATAGTATAGAGCAGATAGTTGAAGGGATTGAAGAGCTTCACAAGCTAGGTTATGTTCATAGAGACTTAAAGCCAGAGAATATCATGATAAACTTTCAGCATCTAAGAGTTTATATTATTGACTTCAACAGAGCTCAAAGAGTGCATGCAAGCTTCTGCATAAGGAAATGTATACGGCACTCCTGGATATTTCCCAGAGAGAGAGGATTGGAGAGATGGAGACACTTAATGGGATGCCTGGGCTCTAGCAGTAATAATAATAGAGAGCGACATGCCAAGAAACGATTACTTTAGCTGCAGGGGTGAGAGAGATTCTAAGCAAAGAATCAAACATTATCTCAATAAAAATAAAATAAATGGAGGTCTCAGAGAACTTGCATACTGAACTATTATCAAGCCAAGCTAAGAGAATTAACAAACAATAGAAACAATCAAACATCAACTTAGAAAGATAAAATTCAGAGAACTGGCACACGACTCTAAGCTTATGTTTGTGAGAAATAATTTAAAAACTCGCTTGTTATACTCACTTAAAATACTAATATTTAAACATTAAACCCCTACATAAACCCTATAAAAACCCTAATAAAGTATGCCTTAATAGTCTACTTTTATCAATCAAAAACTCAATCAAACTACTGAAAGGGTTTTGGGGTTTTGAATGTGATTAACTTTACCTGCATTTATAATATTAAGGAAGATGTTAAACTTAAAGATAAAAATCAACCATAGCCTCAATCTAAGCCATATATTTAAAATTAGGAGTCCACTAATTTAATAAGTATCAAACCTAAAAGATCAAGTGGCTATGAGAACAATAAAATTACCATGCCAAGTTTGGAAAGTGTCACTACTCCTAAAAAGGACCAAGCCAATAAAAATAAAGCAAACAAGTAGAATTTTACAAATATAGCATAACTATAATCAAACCAGAATAATCACTAAAACATTAATAGACTGGAATAGGTTCGAATGGATAACATGAGAAGTGAAGTAGCTATTATCAAAGTATTATCACTATTGATTTTAACTATTTTATTAGCAAGTCAGCAAACAAAAAGGAGGAATGATCTATAGAGAGAATATTCGGGGTCTAAGTCGGTGGCAAAATTTTTTTAATAACCTAAGCAGGTGGCAAAATTTTTTCAAAATCTTAAGACGGTGGCAGACAAAAATAAATATTTTTTTCAAAATCCTAAGTCCGTGGCAAAAAATTAAAAAAACTTTTTTAATAAAAAAATCATAAATTGATTCTTAATATAAAAACAACTTTTCAATCAAAAAAATAAATAAAACCCCATTTAATGAACTGAAAAAGGTGACCAAAAGGTAACATTGAATCTATAAAAATCAATAAATAGCACAATTAATGATAAATTTTTATTATAATTCGAATGAAGTTAAAATTAAACACGTACAATTAATATTGAAAATAGATACTCTCAAGCTAACATAAACAAATCAACCCTGCTATATCAATGAACGATACTGAATCAGAACACTTAGCCTCATAGCTCTAAATGGCAACCTTCCTTAGACACTAATCTAATCCAGGATGATAAGAAATACACGTCCAGTACTAATGTCTACCAGTAGTGCCAACACTGAGCCAGTACTACCAGCGGGGACCCCACCAGGCATGGAAGCAGGGGAAGAGGAGAGTGGAGACACAGACGAATGTACCATCGATTATCACACCGTTGAAAGCATCAACATCACATTGCTGCCATAGAGCTTCAGTGGCTTGTAGAGCCCTATGATAAGGTGACAATCTCTTGCAAGACCGACAATGCTTGTGACCCTTTTGGCAAATGGAAGATTGGTGTTAGCGTATGTCAAGTAGCCCATGGTGCATTCGATGGTAAAAGAGCATGAAAGAGCAAATCCATTTGCGCTGAAAGTTTTGGTATAAACGCAGGGACTGAATGAGCAGTAGTGATAGAAAGTGTATATTCGCTACATCCTACACATTGATTAACTTCTACTCTCTTGACATCTGAGCCTGCTCCCATTGGTGCGAAGAAGTCGTATAAGTGCTCTGAAGTGCCAGAGTGGATGGGAATTCCATTAGTTGAGACGGCAACGAGTGTAGTGCGCACATAATACTACTCTAAGATTCCTCTACTCACTCATTAGAAAGAGCCCTCTATCTTTATTGAACCCATTAGTATAGTTGAAGAATCCGCAATAACGTTTTACACAGCAAGATGGAGGAAAGCGCTCTTGGGAAAGAGGAAAGGTTTAACAGGCTAGAGAGATTTGCAAGTTTAAGATTAATTTGATCAACATAATCTATACCATTACTAAGGAAATGTGCCCAAAGCGCTCGCTTAATGCCATAGGATGGTCTGAAAAATAAAAATGTTCAATTATCTCGGCCCCTGGGGTAGATGTCTGATTCGGAGATTCCATTTCCGCAGATTAAAACATGGAGAAATGCGTGGTGCATTTGGCTGCTCCCTATTCTAGCTTTCGCCCCTTACTCCGTTTGCAATACTGTTTTTCGAAAAACCTCTAATACCTAATTTTGCAACCTGCTTTATCTGAGATGATGTGTATGGTATTGATATGTAAGGCGTGGCAGAAAACTTCATAAACGATCCATTAAATGACATTTGCAAGGGTGAAATGATTATCTCAACGAGTGCAGGGTTCTTGATTCAAATCTCTGAACCATGCACAATGGTAAAAACTGGTTCACCTCAGAACATGGAACTACATTCAACTGCAATGATAAATGCCACGCCTAATCCATGGTTCAACAATGACTTCAGAGACCCATAAAACCCTATTGCTCTTACCACCTCCCCATACTGTGCCTCAAATCACTGGAAGCAAGTTGTGTTCTACATGAATCGTGATCCCATTGTTTGTAAAGAAGAAGTCCTCTGAGGTTCAATTGCTGCAAGAAAGAGCATGACTAAATTCAGATAAATCGTTAAAATTAGCTTTCACTTCGAAGAATCACAGTGCTCAGAGAATTTCACTCAATTATACTAAGTCAAGTGATGAAACATTTACAAACTAGAGTTTTTATATAAATGTATATTTTGTATCATTTTAATTTATCTCCCTATTCTTCAAATTTTTTTATTTTAATTGTTTTATTAAAATTTTATATTAAAATGTATGTTATTATTTTATGATAATAAATATAGAAATGTTAAGGCAAAAAAGACATTCAGATATTGTAAAAACATCTTAATTAATAATGGATGTAATGAGTTTTATCAAAGTTATATAAAATGTAATTGCAGATCTATAAGAAATTGGCATTTTCGAAAATGACATAAATGTCAAGTATGCCTATAGTATATGAAGTTAACCAAAAGAAAAGATG
Organism: Oxytricha trifallax; assembly: GCA_000711775.1. Lineage (NCBI taxonomy): Eukaryota > Ciliophora > Spirotrichea > Sporadotrichida > Oxytrichidae > Oxytricha > Oxytricha trifallax. Next base: position 12,248 of record ARYC01012563.1, on the reverse strand, counting down.
AACAAGATGAAGTTGAATACTAATATAAACTACCATGCAAGAGAAAAAAATCAATTTAATAACTATTTATGTTTCGCACGCATCAACAATCAATATCAGCATGGTATTTATTGGTATTTCACTATTTTGCAATGGGATACAGTTCTTCCCAAACAAAGTACAATTTAAATATGCAAAATTACAAATTAAATCAGAAATTAATCAAAACAATATTCTAAGATGTTAGAAAAAAGATAGCTAAGTATATGGAGATTTTTCACATCTAAGATGAAAATGAAATACTTAATGGTGATATTGAAGTAGATGAAAGTTTATTTACTCATGGAAAATTCTTGCATGATGAAGGCTAAATTGAAATTAAGTAGGAAATATGAGAGATGAAAGGCAAATTTTGGTATTCGGCATGATAGAGAAATTCCAAGAAAGCAAAAGTTTTCATTGTTAAAGACAGAACTAGAGATACTTTATGGGCGCTAATACACTAATATTCTTAATTAGGATACTATACATCATGATGGATTAAGTTCATAATAAAATATGCAGTTCTCATAAGCAGGATTATACAATAAAAGAGATGTTCATGAAGAACTAAAATAATATTTATTAAATCAATAATAAGAAGAAGATAATGATGAAGAAGAAGATGATGACGATGATGATGAAGATGACGATGATGATGAAGATAACGATGATTGTGAGAATAGCAATGCAATTGTAAGATCTAAAAATTTAGAGGAACAAATTAAATTGAAAGCTTATGGTTTTAACTCAAAAGATATATTAAAAATAATTATAGTACAGTAAGTGATGAAAATTTGCATGATTTTTTAATGGAAGCATTATGGAGAAGACATATAAAAATTAATTAATAAAAGGTAAATGAATCTTTATCTGAGATATTTAACTAGTTAGTAATTAATTAACAATTCTTTAATTGAAAATTTCTTTTTATATTAATCATCAATTTATGATGTTTTTTGTAAAATAAAATTTTTTATTTTTTGCCACCGACTTAAGTTTTCGAAAAATTTCCGCCACCGACTTAGATCCCCCCAGATAATCGTCCAATAAGAACTCAATCTATATGAATACAGGTGAATAAACCCCAATCATTATTTTATTTAACATATCACACACCCAAATTAAAATCATTTATGGTTCAATATTTTCAATTAGTTTAAACATAGATAACATTCACCTGCCTAGGCAACAACAGCCAACAGCCTCAAATAGTGCAGATGAAGGGTTACTAAGTTACAGTAATAAATAATAAAATAGGAATCCCCACAATGAATCAATGCTCAATAAAACAATGTACAGAAGTATTAATAATCAGTCAATTAAGATCGTAAATTGGACTCCTCTCTTAATAGTTATTTTTTAATTTTCTAAATTTATTTGGTTTTTACATTTTTAACTGCACATAACTTAAGCTATAATTTAGCTTTAGTAAAGATAAATAAAACTTTATTAAGCAAGTTTTTTCCGATTTAAATATTAATTCACTAATAATCAGCAACCTCAGGATGTACTTTTAGTGAATCCAGATTAAAAAAAGATTGCCTTACCAGTATAATTTTAAGCCAATATTTCGACAATAGGTTATAAATAATCCAATCTTTTTAATCATAAAAGAGGGAAGACATATTACATAGCTTAAAACAGTAATATATTCCCTAGCTTGGATGAAATACAAGGGAAACCCAATAATTTTGATTATTTATTAATGTAAGAGCTAGTAAAGATCGACTCAATAATATTGATTATGAAGAGTTGTAGTGGTATATATGAGCAGACAAATGTCTAAAGTGCAACTATAATATCGAAATAAATTATGTAAAAATATGGTTTATTAAGTGATAATCAGTTATAAATTAGAATAATTTTTTAACTGATAATAATTTGATCATCTTTTATTTATGCGGGCTGCTAATTTATAGATTCTATATATTTAAATTATTAAAATAATACTTCCAAATATTTTTCTCAGAATTTTATCTCTTTATTGTTGCATTTTTCTTAATAATTGAATTGTAAGTTTCACTATTGTGACTTGGAGTGACTGTTCTTTAAGCCTTAAAGTCTTCCTTCAACGAAGTAATTGATCCCTAATTTACTTTCAAGGGAGTATTCCTTGTGGGCTCATCTTTTGAGCCTTTTGATCTTGGTACCATTTAAAAGATGGTCAACATTCTAAAAGATATAAAGATATATATTTTTATATCTATGAGTCATAGGGCTGCCAAAGATTATTCGTCCATTTAGTGAGTTAACTCTTCCTTTAAGATTGAAATAGCCGCGATTTTAAACAATTTAGCTTGATCTTCTCTAACTATCCATAAATGCAGATGATCCAGACTTGACATCTTCTCTCAGCTTTTAATATAATTCCATTGATCGCTGATCCTTCGCACTAACTCTTTTACCATATCACTCTCAACTTAATTTAAGTCTTATCCCGAAAAAGGAAACTTTTTTAACTGAAGCTACCAGAGAATTGGACTTAGTTTTTTATTATTTGCTGATTGCTCTCTGGAATTGTTATTTATTCTTTATTAACCAGCTCCTCTGAAATTATTCGCATTGATCCGCTCAACACTTTCATCGCTATCATCGCTTATAAACCCAAGGTAATTGAATGCATTTTCAAAGCTCTCCAAGCTATCTCTAAAGTTGTTCAAATTATTGCCAGAAAGCATAAGTGCTTGATGTAAAGTTAAAGGATTCTTTTTTTTTTAGAATCTGTAATTGAATTTATTTCCTCTGATCAGATACCCCTTCACGATGGATGTTAAATATTTTTAAGCATTTGTCTTTCAGTTTTTCTGTTGAGTTTTATATGTTTTCTCAAGTATCTTGAGAATTTCAAGCTCTTCTTCTTGAGTCAATGTGCGCTTTAGCGGTGAGTCTTCAATAGTGGTCTACTATTTTTTCTGAGGACGAGCTGATCTATTCTTTAGTTGTTATTGAATAATTTAGTTTTATAAGTGCTTATCATCAAATTTTAAGGGCTATATTTACCGATAAACAAATAACATAATAATAATTATCAAGTTATTCACTATATTTTTTACTGTTTAATGACACTTTTGACAAGTTAAAACATAAATATATGATTTTGTATTTGCATTAAATTATACTTCTATTCTAAACTAAGATTCTTCAAATCTCTAATACTCTATTTGCTCAATGTCTCTGCAATTTTCTTCAACAACCCAAATTTATTAATTAATATATCATTGCTGCAGTTCAACTTCTCATTAAGTGCCTTGTTTTCAGCATCTAAAATCGAATATCTCTCGCTAATTTCAATGTATTTCTTTCTGTAGTCATCGATGATCCTCTCTCTTTCCTTAACCTCGATAAGTTCTCGCTTTTTCTCAACTCTTTTCTCAATGACAGATTCGTATGTCTCAAATAGATAAATGAATAAATGTAGACATTTTTCCAAGCAAAGACCTCTTTCATTCACTTCTAAACTAGTCTGATCGATTAAATTTACCAAAGTATAAATTTTATATTTTTACCACTATTTTAATTGAATTAAGTCGATAAAGTAAGGTCTAATATTAATAATTGAGAAAAATCAATTAAAAAAGTGTAGCAAATCAATTTTTGAGAATTTCTTAGCCTTTCCAATTATGAGATTTCCTTTTAACTTACATACTTCTTTACCATTTCAGTCTTAAAAATATATTAAACCCCTAAATATAAAATAGATTTTTAGTCAACCAAATTAATATTATCTAGGATTTTTCCCTGGCTCTCATTTTATATTCAACCTTAAACTTGTATTCCTCTCCTTATTTTTTGTTTGCTTAGATGACTTTGAGTTTATTGTTAATTGATTTAGAAATGAGATTTAGTTTATCACTGAGATCATAGGTGTTCTCATTAAACAGATTTTCATACATTATCGAATTCTTGATTTATTTTGTGTACAAATCGCAGAAATTTGATCTTAGCTTGGCTTTTACATCCTCAATGCTTATCGGATATACAATATCTTTGAATACAATTATTTTAAACTAATGCACAAAATAAAATTAATTCCCTCCCCTTTAATATTTAAATACTGTGACTCTTCCTTGATCATGGAATGTCTCAACCAAATCATAAGCATATTAAAGTTACTCAACACTCCTAAGAACCTCTATTTTGCTAAGGCTTTATCTGTTTTCTTGACAGTTCATTGAAAATCCTGTACTGCTAAAACCCATTGAACTACTTTTAATTAAATTCTCTTTGACTATTTAATCTAGGACTTTATGCTTTGTCTGTCCTTTGACATTTTCAATTGTTTCTCTTTTGAACATCTGATTTGCCATTTGAGCAAGGTTCTATCTACTTGTTTAGTAGAATCGTTGAGTCTGATCTTTGTTACAAAGAAGTGGTTTGAAAATAGCTCTGTGATATGTTGCCTTAAGATTAAGCTCTGTTGTCTAATGCCTAGAATATAAAATTTATAATAGTAGAAATAATATAGAAGGGACTTACAAATTTTCTATCGCAAAAGCATTACAATCAATTTATACATAAATTTTTATGCAAACTGTGATGAAGATTTCATAAACTGGAAGCTTTGAAAGAAGTCCGAATGTCTCTCTTTTTTTCCATTTTTTGACTAATTTCCATTATCGTAATCATACTCTAAATTTGAATGATTTTTTAGTATTTGCATTATTTCTTCAAATCTCGGGTGATTCTTAATGCCAAAAGTTTCTTCTTTCTAATTGCTCTTTAAAGTTCTTTCTTAATGATTTATTTTGATAAAAATTAATAGAATTAATACTTATTAAAAAAGGAAAATAAATAATAATACTTCTTTATTTTGGTAGGGGTAATTCCACTGTTATATATTAAGAATTCCTTTGTTATTTGAAAAAATTTAAAGAAGTGAGGGACTTGAAATCTTAAGCAGATTAGCGTGTAACTGTTAAAATCTGAGTTGAGATAACTACGATATATTCGTACTTGATATTATGAAATGTACATAAATTTATAATTTTGACTTGGGTGGAATAGCCCAAGTATATAAGAGTTAAATTTATGATACTCTGGAGAGATGAAAAGATTAAGGAAATAACTAAGAAAGAATGTAGTTATGCAAAATGTTGCTAAACCTAGTTAGCCAATAGAGATATGAAGATGGAGCTCTAGAATGAAATGGGTTTTATTTGAATGAATATGAAAATTAATTGATCTTTAAAATTATTTTGGGAGCAGTTGTTTTGCTATATATTTTGAGTTAAATTTTACGAAAAATAAAAATCTAGCTCATTAAAGATTCCATTATTAAATTGACATAAATTACCAATATACTGGTATCTTATTTCTATTCAAGGAAAACTAAGTAAAATATTTTTTATTATATAAATTTAATTACATAACTAAATTTGATTATGTATATACTTTTCCATTTAAAATAAATAATATTTAAAATGATAGTTTTTAAGCATAGATTAATAGTTCCTAATCCTGACTTCTTTAACATAATTATAAGTGGGTTTTAGTAGGCTAACACATTACCAATTGCTATGATGTCATACTTTACTACTAAGAGAATAAATTAGCTCTACTACCATTGCCAATACCCCCTTACAGATGTAGAAGGAGTCTGATTATTTTATTATTTCTTCACTTGCAAGCTCTAACTCAATCTCATAGAAGTACTCTCATTATGTAAGGTCTACTAGTTGCTTCTATAATATCTTTCATTAACTTGCCCCAATATACTCTTCATTTGCAAGCTTTTGTTCTCTTTCAATCCATTAACTCTCTTATTACTACTCAATTAGTTCCTCTTTAACTAATAATTATTACTAGTAATGATTGGCTATGTTTCAAATAATTTTAAATCTCTTCTAGGGGATTTAATAGCAGACTAAACCACATTAGTTTGCTTTATCAATCTTATGGCTTTGAAAGTTTTTTGTGATTAAAATTAAGCTTATTATTTACCGCTTTCTAAAGTGTTATTTTATTTGTCTGTATTTCCACTATATTTGATATCATAATCTGATTATTATATTTTTCTTAAGACTTTTTATCCTACTTTTTTAACTCAGCAGTTTTAGTGCTGTTTTTCCTGTTAAGCTTGCTTGCAATTTATATAGCACAACCGAACTCTGATAATTACTCGATTATTGCTGTAATATTTATTAAGAAATTTATAAATTTTTCATGATAGAATTCTGTGATAAGTCGACATTCTATGTTAAATTGGCAGTACTGCTATTTAAATAAATTTGAGAAATATCGTTGTTTTGGGGGGATAGTTGGGAGAATTTAAGTATTTTTCATTTTATTTAATTTATGCTAATTACAATCAACTTCGATTAATTTGTTTTAATTTAAATAACATTCTTAAATCCTATTTAAGCCTTAATATATTTATTATAATTGATATAAATATTAGGAATAATTTATTATTACTTCATGTTTTTCATATTAGTTTAAATTAAATAAATAATGTATCAAAGCTCAAAGAAAATATATATTTATAATAATATGTATTAATCACTTGTATGTATATTAATTGGTTTTATTAAGCTTCATTCATACTCTATAACTTATAGTGGAGATAGTTGGTGAATAGTCAGGGAATGTATCTTATTACCCTCTGATGCTTATTACATTAAATATTAGTAAATATTTAATGCAATAATATATAACACTTGCCTTGCTACGGCTTCGTTAAGATTAATATTTATTATTCGATAATTATTGGAACTAATTGAATACAAATAAAATATGTTAAGTTGGTGTCTGTTGCAACTAATGACTGAAATTCTTATAAAATATAGAATTTAATGCCAAATCTAAATCTATTAAAATTTATATCATAAGTGCTTGTTTATTAGTATGTTCATCTTCTATCTGAGTGTGTTAATGCTGATATGTAATTTTTTAATTTTATCTCTGATGCTGCTCTTTCCACTGGCCCCACTGCTGCCACTTGATCTTGATTCATTGGCCTGAGTGATTTAAGCACCACTGATTCCACTACTTGATGTTTTAGTTTATTAAGTAGAGAAACTTTCATTGTTTAAGTTATTTTGGATTACCTTTGGGTGATGGAGCTTAGAGTAACCATAATCTTGCTAATATTTTTATTTAAATAAACTGCAGTTAAGGATTTTAGGATTTTTAAGAATATGCAAAAGTAATAGATGTTGTGGCTTGAACTCATGTTAAGGAGTTGCATAGAATCATTTAAGTACTATGCAACAAATTACTACTGCTCTATCATAAAACACTAAAAATATATTCATTGTTAAACTTGTTAAGATTTTTATCATAGATTCATTGTTGATCTTTGCAAAAGTGCAGCTAGTTTGATAATTTTTTATGTTAAGCTACGATTTAACATTAATGTTTTGTTCTCCACTACTACTGCTCTATTATGAGATATAATTTTGCTGTTTCATCTATATTTATTAGCTATCTTTAGATAAATCACAAATTGTATTGATAACATTCAAAAAAATCTATTTATAATGTTAATCGTTAAACAAAATAGGCAAAACAAATTTAAAGATATATTAATTTATTGAATTAGGGTATTAATCGTAAATTAATTATTAATTTCGCACATAAATTAAATCATAAATTAATGAAACCCATCATTACTTCATCATTGCTCAATCCTTCTGAGTAATTAGAATATCTAGTCAATGTTTATCTGTGATTTAGACTTCTTGTTGGAATGAATATCGATGTTAAACCCTTAACTAATCCTCTAGAAAATTAAAAAGTAAGTTAACAATGCTAGATTTAATTAAATATGAAATTCATTCTCGTTTATACTCTATTTCTAATTTTTAAGTGGGTTTATGAAGCTCATAATATTAAATATATAGTGAAATACCGGCAGAGGGAATCAAAGGCATCAAAGCTAAAATATTTCAAATTTATAGAGTTATTTAACTAGACACTTCTAACAATAATTGGGCAAATAAATTAAGATATCTGATGTGGATGTTGAAATTAAAGACATGATGAATAAGATTCATTTTATTTTAATTATGAAAACAATCCCCTTTACATTCCAAGTTATTTTTTTATTCCATAGAATTCTTGAATATTTTGCTTAAGTTTTCGTAAAGAGAAAAAGCAAGCGTTGACCAACAGCATCAAATGATAATAATGAAGAGTTCATAGATTAAATAAACCAAGAAGTTCTGGACAGATTTAGGAAACAGAAAACTCAAGGAATTTAAAATAGGAGGTAACCACCTAATAAATTGCTAATCCCGTGTATGGGTGCTGATGGAATATCTAACTTTGATAGTCCTAAGAAGGGTCATATGAGAAGTAGACACAACCTAAATCATTCAAAAACTAACATCAAAGTAAAGTTAAAAGTTTAAATATCATTATATAAATTAGGCCACATTAAAGGATAAATTGATGGTTAAATCTGACTTGAGTACTTCGATCGACAGTGTATACAGCAAGAGACCTAGTTTTGAATATCTCACCTAAACTTCATCAGTATTTTTAATATATCTGCCTTTCAAAAATTCTTTGATTGCTGTTTATTAAGTAGTTTTATAATAGAAATTTAAGACTCCTTCAAGAATGAATAAACTATTAAATATTGATGAAATGAGCAAGAAACAAAATCAAACAATGATTGAATCGCCCTCTAAATGGAAGGTTTTAATCGATGTGATAACGAACAAATTCAGTTAAAAGTTGCTATTTAAAGAGATGATTGAGTAGATCTAAATGAAAGATAAAGTGTTTGACAAGATGTAAGTAATATATATATATTATAAATTGTTTTCATTTGTATATCTTATTTCAACTTTTAAATAGATTTAACAAGTTGAGTCAGGGTAAAAAGCTAAAGAGATACGATCTTTATATGAATGAAGAGATGGGAAGAAAAGAACTTAAACAATGTAAGTTAATTTCGTTTTGGCTTGAATTCATTAATTTTTGCATTAATCTTTATATTAAATTCATAATCTATATAGTGAAACAGGTAGAGTTTGAGTAGCAAGATCAAAGTTCCTCCTTCAATAAAAAAGATACCAAAATGTTCAAAAAGCTTTAAATTCAACAATATCTTGCCTCACTCTTCAAGAAAGCAGCTCTCTAAGAACAAGAAAAGAAGCAAGCTACTTTAGGCTACATGCAAAACAACAAGCAATCTAAAAGTCATTAATTAATGGCTATTAAATAAGCAGTAGAGAACAAAGAAATCACTCTTGATGAAGCAAATGAGATTATCCTCTAGCATTCTAGATAAATGAATGATATACTAGTTAAAGGCGTTTAAGAGAGTAAGTAGGGGTTTGATAGCATGCTAAGAAATTTCAAGAAAAGGTATTATATCAAATAATAGATGGTTGCTCAATTTTGGTAGTGATAAATCATTGAGTGGGCTGAAAACAGCAGTAGTCCAAGTCGGTTTTCTATCAATCAGAAAATGAGAAAGCTTAGACCATAGTCAGCTGTGTCTGTATCATCCCAATAGAAACAATTAAATTTGATGAATTAATCAAGTAAACAGTCGGAGCTGAAAAGTTAAACGAAGAGAGTGGAGGACTTTCATAAGACAATAGTAAAGGAAAACTTCAAAAATAGTATTTCAGGCTGTACTTAAAAGTTAGGGAATAAATTTCATAAACAGTCTCTCTCTCTCTCAATCTGTCATTGATTTAAAAACAGATCATTAGAATTAATGTAGAAGTAGAAGCCCATCTTAGAATAAGTTTTCAACATAAATCTCTTAACCTTAGTAAACTGAGGTTAATATCAACTAACATATTTTAGATTAAGATATTTATTCGCAAAGCAGTATAATTGTCAATAGTTTAGATAGTTAACATAAACTTCATTAATTAAGACATAAAGCACACAGTGAACTAAATCATTCAATAAAATGAAGTAAAAAAGCGAAGAAAGTATAGCGACTTAAAAGCGGTACTATTAAAACTAAAAACTTAATAAAAGTTAGTTTGGCTTCAACACAGCTCTGAGCATTTATTGAATATTATTTTTACAAATTATAATGCATATAAAATTAAAATTGTGTTAAAAAGGCACAAAATCTAAAATATAGTATGTCTTTTGAGAAGAAACCACAAGTTAACAATTCAAACATGAAATATGTGTACAAAGACTGTAGAGAATATCTATATAATGGCAGAAACAACAACTTTAATCTCAATCCATCTTCCAGCGACAGTGCATCTAAACTTACCCATTTTAATAAATTCAAATCCGATTGGTTCAAAAGTAAGAGTAATGAGTTCCAAGCAAACTCTAAGTGATAAATCAGAAATGATATAGAGACTATTTTACTACCCTACATAATATTAGTAATTATCACATTAAAATCACTCTTAGTATATGAACATACAATAAGAACAGCAAAGATAGTTAGACTCCAATCATCTATAAATTTAAAACGACCATAATATGCTTCTGGAGTATGGAGGCAATCTAATTAAGATAGACTGCAAGTGAAACCATTTGTAAATGACAATAACTATAAGTCAACTCACTAATTGTTTTAAATTAATTTGACTACGACTAATTAAATACAGTTTGATGCCAATCAGAGTCAAAGCATCTTTAATGCTGATCCAAATAGATACGAAATCAGCTAGAGCCTGCTTCAAGAGCAATTAAATATTTAAATTTCTCTCTTTAATATTTATATTGTATGTGAGCATAATTCATCTATGAGATAGATTAATGAACTAGGCGCTTTATCAATCTTTCAACTTAACCAAGAAGTAAACAATATCAGTCCACGAATAGATCCTTCTAATATTATTTTGTTATTCAATCAAAACCCCAAAACCCCTTAGTGAGGTTTATAAGTGCTTTGATTTGTAGGGTATAGTTGGGGGTCTTATTGGGGTTAGTAGACAAATGCAGGTTTTTTGTTAATTTAATGAATATTTAATGAATTTTAGTTTTCTTAAATCATACAAATTTTATTTGCTTGTCTTTATTATATCTTTTGAACCTTGCTCTCTCAAGTGGGTCAAGTATGTCATCTAATGTTTACCGAGGATAGTTAGGAGCTCTCACTATTATCATCTCTACTATGCTTTTAATTTCTTAGCAGACATCTTCTTACTTTATATGTTTCTGAGCCAAATTTAATGATTATTTTTCATGCTTTGTACCAAAGTAAGACATACATTCCATGTCACTTTCTAATATTATTGCTGCTACTGCCCAAACATCCCATTAAACAGAACCATATTCCACTTCTCTCTTATTGGGAAGTAACCTGGAGTACCAAGTACCTGTGCTAAAGTGACAATCCCTATCTTAAAGCTCTATTGAAATCGATAACCACTACTTCTAAAGGGCAGAGATTTAGCATAACGTTTTCAGGCTTCAAATCTCTATGAACATATCGAAGTTCATGCAACTCCTTAACACCCTGAATCATATCTGAGAGTATATCATTTAAATCATCAGGGTATCTATTGCGATATAGGTAGTCTCTCAGAGTCATCTCAAATTTCTTTAGCCTTAATGCGATGAAACCATAACTTAAAATAACACCATTTAGCTTAAGCAAATTCTTGCAGTCTTTTCTTTAGGCCTCTCTAAGTACCATGTATTCATTAGCAAACTCGTTCTAATACTGTTGGTTCTTAATAAGATAACTGAATGGATACACCTTGTATGCATACTCATCAACTACTATGAGCTTTGCTTTTGCAGGCACGTTTATATTCAAGTATTTTTCAATACAAGTGCTGAGTTCAACTGCATTTAATGCAGGTATATTTATAGCCATCGCTTAGAAGCATGCTAAAATTGTATTACCTGCTGGCTGGTTCATCGATTCATATCGCTTCTGTCTCTTGAGTCTCTCTTGCTGCTCTCTTTATGACTCAAGGGTATTAGATTTTCTTTTAGCTGGCACTAGTTTTTTAGTCTCTTAATCTTCAATCAAGGACTCACTGAGGTGATGCTTTTGCATATGCCTTTTAACTTTAGCTGAGTGAGTATAAAATTTCATGCATGTCGTACACTAATACCTACCATCTACCTTTTCATGCTTGAAATATATCTTGGCTTTGCCAGAGTGTACCTCTTTACGGTGTCTCTTCAAGCTTTGTTCAGTTGAGAAATGATTCTAACAGTCTTCACATTAATATGTTTTTATCTTTTCGATTGGTTGCTGTTCTTTTAGTTCCTCAACATAATCAATGTAAGTTTAAACCCCTATCTCTGCACTCTCCCTCTGGTTTAATACTTCTATG